>SJYC01035142.1:0-19131 GCA_006408675.1 Madoqua kirkii
AGTACATCATGAGAAATGCTGGACTAGAAGAAACACAAGCTGGAATCAAGATTGCCGGGAGAAATATCAATAACCTCAGATATGCAGATGACATCACCCTTATGGCAGAAAGTGAAGAGGAACTAAAGAGCCTCTTGATGAAAGTAAAAGAGGAGAGTGAAAATGTTGGCTTAAAGCTCAACATTCAGAAAACGAAGATCATGGCATCCAATCCCATCACTCCATGGGAAATAGATGGAGAAACAATGGAAACAGTGTCAGACTTTATATTTTGGGGCTCCAAAATCACTGCAGATGGTGACTGCAGCCATGAAATTAAAAGACACTTACTCCTCGGAAGAAAAGTTATGACCAACCTAGATAGTATAATCAAAAGCAGAGACATTACTTTGCTGACTAAGGTCCGTCTAGTCAAGGCTATGGTTTTTCCTGTGGTCAAGTATGGATGTGAGAGTTGGACTGTGAAGAAGGCTGAGAACCAAAGAATTGATGCTTTTGAACTGTGGTGTTGGAGAAGACTCTTGAGAGTCCCTTGAGAGATCCAACCAGCCCATTCTGAAGGAGATCAACTCTGGGATTTCTTTGGAAGGAATGATGCTAAAACTGAAACTCCAGTACTTTGGCCACTTCATGCAAAGAGTTGACTCACTGGAAAAGACTCTGATGCTGGGAGGGATTGGGGGCAGGAGGAGAAGGGGACGACAGAGGATGAGATGGCTGGATGGCATCACTGACTCCATGGACGCGAGTCTGAGTGAACTCCGGGAGTTGGTGATGGACAGGGAGGCCTGGCATGCTGCGATTCATGGGGTCACAGAGAGTCGGACATGACTGAGTGACTGAACTGAACTGAGAGACTGACTAAACAATATTTATTCCTAGAAAAGGGGACCTCATCTCTGTCAGGCTGCTAAGGTGGATTCGGACTGATCCAAAGCTTTGTTGTTTTCATTAGACTCTATTTGCATCAGGCTTCAAATTTGATGCTGGATCAGAGCCCTCTTTTTAGCAGAGATGGGAGATCTGAGTGCCTGAAAGGTTTATCTCAGTTCTCTTGTGCCCACCTTTGAAAGCCCCATAAAACTACATCCAGAGATGGGTCTTTATCAGCTTTCCAGAGCTCCTTAGAATCATAGAAGCCACTACCTTGAATTTAGCACAGGACTTCCCTAATATCTCAGACAGTAAAGAATCTGCATGCACTGCAAGAGACCTGTGTTCGAACCCTGGGATGGGAAGATCCCCTGGAGAAGGGAATGGCAACCCACTTCAGCATTCTTGCCTGGAAAATTCCTTGGACAGAGGAGCCTGGAAGGCTATTATCCATGGGGTTGCAAAGAGTCAGACAAGACTGAGCGATTAACACTAGAGTAACTATAAGGGTTCTCTCTGTGCCCATGTCTTGCACCTGATTTCAGCAGGCTCCACATATTTGGTCCTCAGGAAGAGGTCAGGGATGTCTCTTTGTTTTGCTGTAAGTTTATTTTTGTTTTAGGTTTAAATGATTCAACCACAAAAGATAGCACTAGTTATACACACTTAAACAGTTTCAACTTATTTGACAATTTCAGTGTACAGTCATTAAAAGAAAAGAAATAGAAACAGTAGAGTACAGCAACAGCACATACATCACCACATTGGGCTGATCAACATCCAGATTAAACAGCACGAGGAAGTCCCTCATTAATAGCACTCTGGAGTCCCAGCTGGGATAGGGCCACTGATGGTGAGTCTGCCCAACAGGTGCGACTTCAAATTGTGGTTTGGGGGCCTCTGTTTATCATCCCAGGCCACAAACTGAAATCATCATCAGTAGCTCGTATGAAAAAAATGCAGCTCTGGTTTTCCTTTAACCTTTTTACAATGCTGTTTGCTTCACCTGAGTCATAGGATTTTGTTAGACCTGGGAGCAGGGAGTGGGAGGGTTGGCCAGATCTCCAGGAGCTCAAAAATTCCAAAACTCACTCCCTTTCTTATCTAAAGTGTCTCCTGATTTGCTGTGCTTGCTGGCAGGCATGGAATCAGGCAGTATCCAGGCAGGTGCGAGGCCTGTTTTCCTGTTTCTGAAGTCTGAACAAGACTTTTAAGTTCCCTAACACCCTCCCAGTTCTCTGGGAAGACAACTTCTGTCTCCTACTATGTCTGATGACCAGGATATCTGTAAAGGACCTAACTCAGCCCTCTTGCTGTCTTTAATCCAGTGGTCCCCTTCTTTTTAGCATCAGGGACTGGTTTTGTGGAAGACAATTTTTCCACAGACTGGTGCAGCTGGAGGGTGGTTTCAGGATGATTCAAGCATATTATATTTATTGTACACTTTATTTCTATTATTACATTGTGATATATAATGAAATAATTATATAACTCACCATAATGCAGAATCAGTGAGCTCCCTGAGCTTCTTTTCCTGTAACTAGATGATTACATCTGGGGGTGATGGGAAAGCAATGGAGAACAGCTGTAAATATATATGAAGCTTAGCTCACCACTCACCTCCTCCTATGCGACCTGGTGTTAACAGGCCACGAACCTGTATTGGCTCATGGCCTAGATGTTCGGGACGCCTGCTTTAATCTTTTCACAAACATTCAGCGAAGGCCCATGGAAAAGAGCTGACACGGACTCCCTTTGTGACTGGGTTCTAATCATTGAGATTGGCACGCAGCCCACATTGAGATTTTTAAATATTCAGTAAAAGTTTCTTTTCTTTTCACCTGTGCTAATGGGGGCTCCTTCCTCCTCTCTCTCCCCTGCAACAGATGGAGTTAACTATTGTTCTTGCTGTTGTTCAGTCCCCACGTTGTGAGTTAACCATATGCCTCTTCTTTCCTAGGAGGAGGGTGGGTTTCTTTCACATCATTTGATTGCCTTGTGATCTTAGCTATCAGACGGGCTCAACAAAAGTTGGTTATCCAGCTTCTTCTCATCTTCATGGTGGGAATGATGATCCCATATAGCTTTCTACACCCTATATAAAAGCAGAGAAATTACACTTAAAATGTAACTCATGCATTTTAATCATCACATTTTCTATCAGTCACTATCAATAGTCCACCATAATACCCACAAAATTTTGAGAACATTTAACTTCTTCCCTCCCTCTTCATCATTGCCAAGTCCCAAGGTTTGCTGAAAACTGGAAAATTCTGTGCCTCTCCTTTGTTCTTCTGGGGATCACTACTTAACAATTTCCTGAAACTGTAATTATGCTGTCAGCTATTATTTAGGTTTCACTATAAATTTCACTAACTTATTCTGCTTTCTTATATATTTTACTGCCCCTTGGCCTAGATCCAACTTTACTTAAGCCCTACTTTCAAAAATATTTTTTAAGATAGTAAAATTTCTTTGTATATTCCCCCTTTTTCAATATCATTTTGACTATGTAATTTAAGATTTATAATTATTTTCCCTTAGAAGATCTTAAAATAGAATTAAAGACAAAAAAAGCACAACATGTTAAATTATATCCAAAGAATGTGCTTATGCTAGAGTATGTTTCTAAGAAAGTACAAGTAAATATTTAATTCTCATGCGTTTCTAACATCTCTATACCACTTAACAAAACACTTTGTCAATTTCTTTTTTCAAAAAGAAATCTTTCTGTTTGCCAGAGATATTGCATAGTACTAGAGAGCCCAAGATGAACAGATAATTCCTACCCTCAAATTGGTTGAAAGTAAATGAATGATTACAATATAAAGTGCTTTTGTTAGAGATAAATTCAGGATACAGAACTTACAAGTAGAAGCTAGGATAAAACCAAACTGGTTAAACTTTCTAGGTGGGTGGTTCCTTAGCTAAGTCTTGGTATAAATAATACTTGGTTTAGAAAAAGAAAAGATGGGAATGGTTGTCCCAAGAAATGGTAGCTGTAAGTTCAAAGACCCAGAAGCTAAACAGAACTTAATGGGATCTAGAAACTTCAAGTACTGCATTTCATGTAGTGAATGGCACATATACAATGTGTGTTTTATATATATATATATATAATACATATCCATATATGTTTAAAGACGGCATGCCCTTGCAAAAAGTAATTCCAAGAAATTATTTTGAAATACTGATATTGCTAAAAATAATAACATTAAGACATACTGTGAGCCAAATTTAGCAACAGGCGGTGAATTTGCAGTCCCTGGTTTTGAGGTTTAGAGAGTAAACATTATGAAACATTGTGTCAGAATCTTGTGGCTGAACCACATGACCAGAGAGAAAGAATCAGACTTCTCTGAGAGTTACTTCCAGCTGTAAAACTCTTTAACAATGAAATTACAACAATACTAAACACCTCAACCTCATTTCGCTGTCATGTTTTTGAGCTTAAAGGCACACTCAAAACTGGTCAATAGGAAGATCAAGCCTCCAGGCACAGTCCCCTCATTTTCCATAACATTTTGCTGGCATTGATTTTACCAGGTATTATATTATTTTTGTACCATAGTCTCTACCAGAATATAAGCTTCAAGAGACCAGAAGTGAATTTTTTCCATCTTAATAGATCCTATAGCATTTTATCAATGTCTCACAACAAGTAGGTAATCACAAATAAAAGGTAAAGAAGGCTTTAAAATTTAAAAGGGGAAACATTTAACTTTTGAAGACAAAATTGCATGTATTTTTAATCTTGAAAAGATGGAAAGGGGAGCTTTAGGACGCAGTCTTTCACTATCAAAATCAAAACATAACCAAGAAAAGGAATAAACAAACAAGAAACAAGAAAGGCCAAAAATGGTTTGTTTTTCCTCCTGTGGCCCTAAGTCAAATGTCTTGAATTGGCAAGAAATGATGTTGACAGTTTCTGTGTCTGAGTTACAATATACATGAATCACAGTACTTTCTCTCAATTACATTATCTTTCACCAATGAAATAGCCCTATTTTAGCAGGAGTATGATCATGTTGCCTAAGATATAACTATTCCTGAGTACTTACAGTTGAGCTTTCTTCATAATGCCATGATGCTTGCTCATACCATTATTATAGAACTAATTATGTAAAATCCTGGTTAGGTCTTTATACAGCTCTCTCTGCCTTGAGGCTAGGAACTCCTCTAGGGCAGAAATATCATCTCATTAATCTTCATAGCTAAGATTATAACAAGTGCATGGCATATATTTCATGTAACGGTAGTAATAAAAAGTAGATGTGAAATTTTCATATCAGGTTAAATTATAGAGTGCAGTGCTCTGTGGATTCCAACCTACTGAAACAACAGTGGGCATTTTTTCTAAGGGAGAGGCAGTAGAAACCAGAACAATAAAGTCATTTCTCAACTTTGACATCAAATAGGATTTCTGACCAGCCTTTAAAGACTGGTCAGATTTAAAAATTTTTTAAATTCTTTTAATTCCTCATGACAAAGTTAAAGTTCACCCCCTTGAACTATTAGGCAAAGGAAAAGACTACAGTCTTAGCCAACATCAAACTGCAGTCAAAGGAAGCCCTGAGCATGAGCTGCTTTACTCAGTTCTCCTCAAATTTCTTATCCCCAAAATCCAGAGAGAAATATGAGTTTGTTTTTTCTTAACTAGTTATTTTGGAAGTGATTTATTATGCCTTAAAAAATAACTGTAGTTGTCATGACTTGAAAATATATATATAGGCAAGATGAATCAGCTAAGTATTTTATTTAAGAGCTTTTTAACTATGTTTGTTAGTGAAATAAAACTTTTCTGTTTTAATTTGTCCTAATCTTGAAGTATTTCCTGAATTTTTCTTACTTGAAAACTCTAGTTGTTTTCAATCTAGTAATTATATGGCAAGACTCCCTTGTTAGTATTTTGTTTTTGTTTTTCGGCCACACCTCAGGGCATGCAGGCCCAAGGCTTGAACTTGTGCCCCCTGTATTGGAAGCATGAAGTCTTAACCACTGGGCCACCAGGCAGGTGCCCTGAATTAGTTTTTATTGCTGTATAACAAGGTACTATAAAGTTAGAAGCTAAAAACAACCCCAATTCGTTATCTCATAATTTCAGTGGGTTAGATATTTGCAACAGCATCTGGGTCCATCTGGCTGAAAGCAAGATGTTGGCTGGGCTGAGTTCCTGTCTGGAGTTCTCTGGGGAAAAACCCACTTCAAGTTCATTCAGGTTGTTGGCTAATTCTAGAATCTAGAATCAAGACTCTACTTCTTGCTGATGTTGACCAAAGGGCCATTCTCAGCTCCTAGAGGCAGCCTACCACTTCCTGGCACGTCGTTCTCTCCCAAACTTGGCATTTACTTCTTCAAGAACAGTGGAAGAATACCTCTGCTATTTCAGATCTCTGACTCTCCTGGTCTCTGACAGCTAGATCTAGACTTAAAGTGCTCCTGTGTTTAGAAAAGGCCCGCAAAGACAAGTTCTTTCTCCACGCCAACTGTGTCATCTAATGTAGCTTCATCACAGGAGTAAAATTCATCATATTTATAGTCCAGGGGATTCTGTGGGTGTGTATACACAGGGCAGGGGTCCTAGTGGGGGGCATGTAGAATTCTGCTTACCACAACTGCTAGGGGCTTCCCTGATGGCTCAGAGGTTAAAGCGTCTGCCTCTGATGCAAGAGACCTGGGTTCAATCCCTGGGTCGGGAAGATCCCCTGGAGAAGGAAACAGCAACCCACTCCAGTATTCTTGCCTGGAGAATCCCATGGACTGAGGAGCCTGGTGGGCTGCAGTCCACGGGGTCGCAAAGAGTCAGATACGACTAAGTGACTTCACACACACACACACACACACACACACAACTGCTAAGGCTAATTCATCTTTACATTTATTTGGATCACTTCCTTTCTATTTGTATAATTTCAAAGTAAGCTAGGAAAGCAATTATCTAGAATATTCATTGTTATATTCCAGGCTAGAGAGCATATTCAAAAGCAGAGACATTGCTTTGCAAACTAAGGTCCAGACGGACTAAGGTCCCTCTAGTCAAGGCTATGGTTTTTCCAGTAGTCATGTATGGATGTGAGAGTTGGACTGTGAAGAAACCTGAGCACCAAAGAATTGATGCTTTTGAACTGTGAAAGAAAAGAAAAGCATATTGTGGGAGAAGAGCCTGGTGAAAGAAACTTCATCAGCCTCGAAGTGTCTCTCTTATTTGATTAATAACTTTCTAATGAACATAAAACAGCTTGCTAAATCTAGCACAAAGTCATTCCCCATCCTCTTCTGATGTCTGTGTCAGAAGCTTTGTCTGTCCCTCGTCATACTTTAATAAAACTCTGCTACACAAAAGCTCTTGAGTGATTAAGCCAGGTCCCTGGTCCAAAAGCTTAATCTTCTTCAGAGATCATGAATCTGACGTTGTTCACCGTAAGCTATCACCTTTAATTCTCCACACACTACTCATCTACTCCCCCACTACACACACACATACACACACCATCTTTCAGGTTTTCATTCATTTTTTCAAAAGTTAGCTTAAAGGCCAGAATCTCCATGAAATAAAGAATTTTTCAGTTCTTCCAGTCGGTACCTTGTCTGTTTTCCAAAAAGCAGTAACATCAAGGTTGTATATTGTCACCCTGCTTATTTAATTTATATGCAGAGTACATCATGAGAAATGCTGGGCTGGATGAAGCACAAGCTGGAATCAAGATTTCCAGGAGAAATATCAGTAACCTCAGACATGCAGATGACACCACCCTAATGGCAGAAAGTGAAGAAGAACTAAAGAGCCTCTTGATGAAAGTGAAAGAGGAGAGTAAAAAAGTTGAGTTAAAGCTCAACATTTAGAAAACTAAGATCATGACATCCAGTCCCATCACTTTATGGAAAATAGATGGGGAAACAAAGGAAAGAGTGGCTGACTATTTTGGGGGGCTCCAAAATAACTGCTGATGGTGATTGCAGCCATGAAATAAAAAGATGCTCACTCCTTGAAAGGAAAATTATGATCAACCTAGACATCATATTAAAAAGCAGAGAAATTATTTTGCCAACAATGGTCTGTCTGGTCAAGGCTATGGTTTTTTCAGTAGTCATGTATGGATGTGAAAGTTGGACCATGAGAAAAGCTGAGCACAGAAGAACTGATGCTTTTGAACTGTGATGTTGAAGAAGACTCTTGAGAGTCCCTTGGACTGCAAGGAAATCCAACCAGTCCATCCTAAGGAGATCAGTCCTGGGTGTTCATTGGAAAGACTGATGCTGAAGCTGAAACTCCAGTACTTTGGCCACCTGATGCAAAGAGCTGACTCATTGCAGAAGACCCTATGCTGGGAAAGATTGAAGGCAGGACGAGAAGGGGATGACAGAGGATGAGATGGTTGGATGGCATCACTGACTTGATGGACATGGGTTAGGGTGGACTCCGGGAGTTGGTGATGGACAGGGAGGCCTGGTGTGCTGAGATTCATGGGGTCACAAAGAGTCGGACATGATTGGGTGACTGAACTGAACCGAACTTTTTGATGATGGAAACAATATCTTATTCATTATTCTGTGATTCCTTTTCTGCCTCTATCAAGCTGTCAAGCACAGTGCTTAATATATGACAGGTATTCAGTTCACTGAGGGAACTTATGTTACCCTCCTTCTCTGGATGTTGCTTTTGCTGTTATTCAGTTGCCAAGTCATGTCTGACTCTTTGAGACCACATAGATATAGCAAGCCAGGTTTCCCAGTCTTTCACCATCTCCCAGAATTTGCCCAAGTTCATGTGCATCGAATCAGTGATGCCATCCAACCAACTCATCCTCTCTTACCCTCTTCTCCTTCTGCCTTCAGTCTTTCCCAGTATCAGGGTCTCTTCCAATGAGTCGGCTCTTTGATTCAGGTGGCCAAAGTATTGAAGCTTCAGCTTCAGCATCAATCCTTCCAATGAATATTCACTGTTGATTTTCTTTAGGATTGACTAGTTTGTTTTCCTTGCTGTCCAAGGAACTCTGAAGATTTTTCTCCAGCACCACATTTGAAAGCATCAATTCTTCAGTGCTCTTCCTTCTTTATGGTCCAGCTTTTACCTACATGACTGCTGGAAAGACCATAGCCTTGATTATATGGACCTTTGTCTGCAAAGTGATGTCTTTGCTTTCTGACACGCTGTCTAGGTTTGTCATAGCTTTCCTGCCATGAAACAATCATCTTTTAATTTCATGGCTGCAGTCACCATCCACAGTGATTTTAGAGCCCAAGAAGAGGAAATCTGTCACTGCTTCCACCTCTTCCCCTTCTATTTGCTGTGAAGTGATGGGACCAGATGCCATGATCTTATTTTTTTTTAATACTGTTTTAAGCCAGCTTTTTCACTCTCCTCCTTCATCCTCATCAAGAGGCTCTTTAGTTATTCTTCCCTGTCAATAGAGTGGTATCATCTGAATACCTGAGGTTGTTGATATTTCTCCCAGCAATCTTTGTTCCAGCTTGTAACCCATCCAGCCCAGCATTTTGCATGATGTGCTCTGTGTATAAGTTAAATAAATAGGGTGAAAATTAACAGTTTGATGTACTCCTTTCTCAATTCTGAACCAGTCTGTTGTTCCACACAATATTCTAATTGTTGCTTCTTGACCTGCATACAGGTTTCTCAGGAGACAGGTAAGATGGTATAGTGTTCCCATCCCTTCAAGAGTTTTTCACAGTTTGTTATGTTCCACACAGTCAAAGGCTTTATTTCAGTCAATCAGAGGTAGATTTTTTTTCTTTTAATTCCCTTGCTTTCTCTATGATCTAGCGAATGCTGGCAATTTGATTTCTGATTCCCTCTGCCTTTTCTAAACCCAGTCTGAACATCTGAATGGTCTTGATTCATGAACTACTAAACCCTAGCTTGAAGGATTTTCAGCATAATCTTACAGGCATAGGAGATAGGTGCAATTATCTGGTGATCTGAATGTTCTTTAGTACTGTCCTTCTTGGGAATTGGGATAAGGATCGACAATTTCCAGTCCTGTGGCCACTGCTAGATTTTCCAAATTTGCTGACATACTGAGTGAAGCACTTTCATAGCATTATCTTTTAGGATTGTAAAAAGCTCTGCTGGAATTCCATCATCTCCACTAGCTTTACTAGTAGGAGTTCTTCCTAAGGCCCCCTTGACTTCACACTCCAGAATGCTTGGCTCTGGGTGAGTGATCAGACCATCGTGATTATCCTGGTCATTAAGATCTTTTTTTGTACAGTTCTGGGTATTCTTGCCATCTCTTCTTGATCTTTGATTCTGTCCTTTATTGTGTCCATCTTTGGATAAAATATTCCTTTGATATTTTCAAATTTCTTGAAGAGATCTCTAGTCTTCTTCTTCTGTTATTCTCCTCTATTTCCTTGCATTGTTCATTGAAGAAAGCCTGCTTGTCTGTCTTGCCTCTGGAACTCTACATGTAGCTGAAGGTACCTTTTCCTTTCTCTCTTGCTTTTTGCTTCTCTTGTTTCCTCAGCTATTTGTAAAGCTTCCTCAGGCTACCACTTTGCCTTCTTTCATTTCTTTTTCTTTTGGATGATTTTGTTTTCTGTCTCCTATAAAATATCATAATCCTCTGTCCATAATTCTCAGGCACTCTGTTTTCTAGATCTAATCCCTTGAATATATTTGTCACCTCCACTGTATCTTCATAGGGGATTTAATTTAACTCATACATGACTGATATAGTGATTTTCCCTACTCTTTTTAGTTTGAGCCTGAATTTTACTATGAGAAGCTGATGATCTGAGCCACAGACAGTTTCAGGTCTTGCTTTTGCCGACTGTAAACAGCTTCTCCACCTGCGGCTACAAAGAATATAATGAATCTGATTTCAGTATTGACCATTTGCTGATGTCTGTGTATAAAGTTGTCTCTTGTGTTGTTGAAAGAGGATGTTTGCTATGACCAGTACTTTCTCATTGGAGAATTTTGTTAGCCTTCCCCCTGCTTCATTTTGTACTCTGAGGCCAAACTTGCCTGTTACTCTAGGTATCTCTTGACTTCCTACTTTTGCATTCCAATCCCTTATTATGAATATGGCATCTTTCTTGGGGCATTATTTCTAGGAGGTCTTCTTGGTCTTCATAGATCTGATCAACTTCAGCTTCTTCAGCATCAGTGGGTCAGAGCATAGACTTGGATTACAGTGATGTTGAATGGTTTGCCTTGGAAAAGAACTGAGATCATTCTGTTATTTTTGAGATTGCACTCAAGTACTGCATTTTGGACTCTCTCTCTCTCTCTCTCTCTCTTTTTTTTTTTTTTACTATGAAGGCTACTCTATTTCTTCTATGGGATTCTTGCCAACAGTAGAATATATAATGGTCACCTGAGTTAAATTCACCCAATTCTGTGCAGTTTACTGATTCCTACGTTGTTGATGTTTACTTTTACCATGTTTTGCTTGACCATATCCAATTTACCTTGATTCATGGACCTAACATTCCAAGTTCCTATGCAAAACTTTTCTTTACAGCATCGAATTTTACTTTTATCACCAGACACATCCTCAGCTTAGTGTCATTTGTGGTTTGGCTCAGCTGCTTTATTCTTTCTGGAGCTATTAGTATTTGCCCTCCACTCTTCCCCAGTAGCATATCGAACACCTTCTGACTTGCCGGGGGCGGTGTCATGTTTTGGCGCCATACCTTTTTATATAGCTCATGGGTTCTCACAGAAAATATTCGGGAGTGGTTTGCCAGTCTCTCCCCCAGTGTATCACATTTTGTCAGAACTCTCCACTGTGACCTGTCCGTCTTGGTTGGCCCTGCATGGCAGGGCTCATTGACTTATGCAAACCCCTTTGCCATGACAAAGCAGTGATCTGTGAAGGATTTAGTTGAGCCTTAATCTACCTTCTCCTTCTCGAGCCTTTGCTTGCAGTCTCAAGGACTTTCATGATTAAAGTAGAGGTTGCCTATTTGTGCTCACTGCTAATATCATTCTTGCCATCTCTTCTTGATCTTTGATTCTGTCCTTTATTGTGTCCATCTTTGGATAAAATATTCCTTTGATATTTTCAAATTTCTTGAAGAGATCTCTAGTCTTTCTTCTTCTGTTATTCTCCTCTATTTCCTTGCATTGTTCATTGAAGAAAGCCTGCTTGTCTGTCTTGCCTCTGGAACTCTACATGTAGCTGAAGGTACCTTTTCCTTTCTCTCTTGCTTTTTGCTTCTCTTGTTTCCTCAGCTATTTGTAAAGCTTCCTCAGGCTACCACTTTGCCTTCTTTCATTTCTTTTTCTTTTGGATGATTTTGTTTTCTGTCTCCTATAAAATATCATAATCCTCTGTCCATAATTCTCAGGCACTCTGTTTTCTAGATCTAATGCCTTGAATATATTTGTCACCTCCACTGTATCTTCATAGGGGATTTAATTTAACTCATACATGACTGATATAGTGATTTTCCCTACTCTTTTTAGTTTGAGCCTGAATTTTACTATGAGAAGCTGATGATCTGAGCCACAGACAGTTTCAGGTCTTGCTTTTGCCGACTGTAAACAGCTTCTCCACCTGCGGCTACAAAGAATATAATGAATCTGATTTCAGTATTGACCATTTGCTGATGTCTGTGTATAAAGTTGTCTCTTGTGTTGTTGAAAGAGGATGTTTGCTATGACCAGTACTTTCTCATTGGAGAATTTTGTTAGCCTTCCCCCTGCTTCATTTTGTACTCTGAGGCCAAACTTGCCTGTTACTCTAGGTATCTCTTGACTTCCTACTTTTGCATTCCAATCCCTTATTATGAATATGGCATCTTTCTTGGGGCATTATTTCTAGGAGGTCTTCTTGGTCTTCATAGATCTGATCAACTTCAGCTTCTTCAGCATCAGTGGGTCAGAGCATAGACTTGGATTACAGTGATGTTGAATGGTTTGCCTTGGAAAAGAACTGAGATCATTCTGTTATTTTTGAGATTGCACTCAAGTACTGCATTTTGGACTCTCTCTCTCTCTCTCTCTCTCTTTTTTTTTTTTTTACTATGAAGGCTACTCTATTTCTTCTATGGGATTCTTGCCAACAGTAGAATATATAATGGTCACCTGAGTTAAATTCACCCAATTCTGTGCAGTTTACTGATTCCTACGTTGTTGATGTTTACTTTTACCATGTTTTGCTTGACCATATCCAATTTACCTTGATTCATGGACCTAACATTCCAAGTTCCTATGCAAAACTTTTCTTTACAGCATCGAATTTTACTTTTATCACCAGACACATCCTCAGCTTAGTGTCATTTGTGGTTTGGCTCAGCTGCTTTATTCTTTCTGGAGCTATTAGTATTTGCCCTCCACTCTTCCCCAGTAGCATATCGAACACCTTCTGACTTGCCGGGGGCGGTGTCATGTTTTGGCGCCATACCTTTTTATATAGCTCATGGGTTCTCACAGAAAATATTCGGGAGTGGTTTGCCAGTCTCTCCCCCAGTGTATCACATTTTGTCAGAACTCTCCACTGTGACCTGTCCGTCTTGGTTGGCCCTGCATGGCAGGGCTCATTGACTTATGCAAACCCCTTTGCCATGACAAAGCAGTGATCTGTGAAGGATTTAGCTGAGCCTTAATCTACCTTCTCCTTCTCGAGCCTTTGCTTGCAGTCTCAAGGACTTTCATGATTAAAGTAGAGGTTGCTTATTTGTGCTCACTGCTAATATCCTGAGTTGGAGGTTAGATATTCAGAGCTGAATTGTTTTTAATTGTTGTGGAAAAAAAAATGTGTTCTAAAAATGAATAGAGTATGTAACTGATTGATAAATCTTTTATGAGAGGGGAAGAAATGGAAAGATAACTACATACATACTCAAAACTACAATGAGATATCACCTCATACTGGCCAGAATGACTATCATAAAAAACATCTGCAGACAATAAATGCTGGTGAATGTGGAGAAAAGGAAACCCTCCTACACTGTTGGTGGGAATGTAAATTGATACCACCATTATGGAAAACAGTATGCTTGCATGCTCAGTCATGTCAGTCATGTCTGACTCTTTGGGATCCCATGGAGCCCTCCAGGCTCCTCTATCCATGCAATTCTCCCAGCAAGAATACTGGACTGGATTACCATACCCTCCTCCAGGAGATGTTCCCAATCTAGGGATCTAACTCGTATCTTCTGTGTCTCCTGCATTGTAGACAATTCTTTACAACTGAGCCAAAAGGGAAGGCCATGGAGAGCAGTATGCAAGTCCCTTAAAAAACTAAACAGAGAAAATGTAACCCAGCAATCCCACTACTGGGCATATACTCAGAAAACCATAGCTCAAAGGGACATACTTACCTGAATGCTCATTGCAGCACTACTTACAATAGCCAAGACATGGGAGCACCCTAGATGTCCATCGATAGATGAATGGATAAAGATGTGGTTTATATATACAATACAATATTAGTCAGTAATAAAAATGAATGAAATTGAGTCAGCTGATGTGATGTAGATAAATCTAGAGCCTGTCAAGCAGGATGAAGTAAGTCAGAAAGAGAAAAACAAGCATTGTATACTAACACATATGTGTGAAATCTAGAAAAATGTTAGCAATGAATCTATTTGCAGGACAGGAATAGAGGTGCAGATGTAGAGAATATGGACATGGAACTGAAGTGGGGAAGGGGAAGGGGGTATAAATTTGGAGGTTAGGATTGACATATATACACTACCATGTGTAAAATGGAGAGCTATCAGGAAGCTGCTGTATAGTGCAGGGCACTCAGCTCCGTGTTCTCTGATGACCTAGAAGATTGGGAGGAAGGTTCAGGAGGGAAGGGATATTGTACACATATAGCTGTTTTACAGTGCTGTATGACAGAAACCAACAAAATATTATAAAGCAATTATATTCCAATTAAAAAAGAAAAAACAGAATGATAGTTACTAACAGATTACTTTTTATAGATAATTTTGCTTAAATTTTATTTTCTTCATTAGAATGTGGATACATGAAGAATACAGAGAACACTGAATTATGTTTATATCTACCATACGTATACATTTGTGCTCAATAGAGTTGAGTTTCTTGCTAATTCTGTTAAATCTTAGCTTCTCCCTCATTGTGTGTATAGGTTATGTTCACGTGGGATTAAATTAGGATGATCATTTTGTAGTATTGGAAATGTCAGAGACCTAGAGATGATCTCTTTGAATATTTTTATATTATAGGTGAAGAAACTGAGTTATAGAGTGAAGAAGTGACACTTCTTTTTTTCTTCTGAGCCTGACATGTGAACATTCAAAGATTCCGTCAAATCTTTCCTTTCTAGAAAGTCTACAATGCCAAATGATAATACTGACCAATGAACAGATTTATTAGTGAAATGAGAGTGATTAGTTGCAAAAATTTATGGAGACAATATTAAATGTTAGCTACCTTGCTAACTGCTGGAAATTCAAAGAGAAAGGACACAGTTTTCTCTATATAATAGCTCTGAGTCCAGTCTACAATATGTAATGTCCCTTGCTGTGTGATGTGGGAGACTGTTTACTACCTAGTGCCTCATGGAGATGTTTTAAATGCAATTATTCATTCTAGCTGCTGAAGTATTTTTCAGTTTAGTATTTTTAAGTTAAGATTGTTCATTGAACTTTCTAG
Source organism: Madoqua kirkii (assembly GCA_006408675.1). Classification (NCBI taxonomy): domain Eukaryota; kingdom Metazoa; phylum Chordata; class Mammalia; order Artiodactyla; family Bovidae; genus Madoqua; species Madoqua kirkii. Next base: position 15,473 of record SJYC01035142.1, read on the forward strand.
TTGTTGGCCTAAAATTTCAAGATAAATTAGTTTTCCTAGATTAATGAAGGGACATAATGATGACTATGGGTTTTCCAGGTGGCTCAGTGGTAAAGAATTCACCTGCAATCCAGGAGACATGAGTTTGATCCCTGGGTCAGGAAAAACCCCAGGAGAAGAAAATTGCAACCCATTTCAGTATCTTTGCCTGGGAAATACCATGGACGGAGGAGCCTGGCAGGCTACAGTCCATGGGCTCACAAAAGAGTCAGACACAACTTAGAGACTAAACAATAGCAAGAAATAATGATAACAATATTTTCACTAGGCTGAATATTCGTTTTAACAATTATTTAAAAACAAAATAAACTTACCATGGTTAGACATACAGAAACTAGGCGCTTTTGACCAACAATCCTTTCTTTCCTGGGTTGAAAGTCTAGGTTGAAAAAGACAAAACTCTGTTGGTGAGTTTCAGGACAGAAGCAGCTGCAGCAGAAATAGCAACAATAATGCCAACAAGATATCATAAAATTAAAAAAAAATCTTTAAAGATTTCTGTGTTAATCTATGTGTTTTATATTGGATGTGTAAAGAGGAAGAGCTGAGTGATAATCAGTACATTCATCTAGAAACAGAAAAGGGCAGAGGACTCAAAAACAAACAAACAAACAAACAAACAAACAAAACAAAGAAAATCTCACCTTAACATGGATCTCAATCACAGAGAAAATGCAAATGTGATTCTCAGGGTTACGTTTCACCCAGAGCAAAGGGGAGCAATTGAAAAGAGAGATAATAAAGATGACTATGAGATGCTAGAACTACTTGGGAAGTTAAAACATAATAAGGCAGCAGTAAGTTGTGTTTCTGTCCATTTCCAATAACAGAATGTGAACAAAAAGGCCTAAGGGCAAAGACCGAAGGTCAGCTTAGAAAATGAGGGCAGTCATGGGGTGTCGGGGTATGTACACGACAGGTGGAACCAGGGTGACAAATTAGACATTTCTGGGGGACCTTCACTGTTGGAAAACAGGTCTCTTCATTTTGGTACAGAAGACTGAGTCTAGCATAGGTAGGAAAGAGGAGTAGCATGATTTTATGAAGGTTTGAAAATGGGCAATATGTTCACTCAACTTTGATCAGGGCAGAACAAGAGACTAAACTGGCAAAGTGGGTAGTGGGTGTGAGACTGAGTGTTTGAATGAAAAAAAAAAAAAAGCTAAAGAGAAAAAGATGAGAGAGAGAGAAAGTGGGAGAAGGTAGAGATAAAAATTATGTGAAAGCCAACATGAGCAATATCGACTGTGAGAAGAATAAATGGAAACTTCAAGAAAAGAGGTGTTTGGAGATCAACAGACAAAGAAGAGAGATAAGGAGAGAGGGTCAGAGAAAAGAAGACAATTGAAAGCCAAAGAAGAATTGAGCTACAGGAGTTGCTTGTATGTTTTTGAGATTAGTTGTCAGTTGCTTCATTTGCTATTATTTTCTCGCATTCTGAAGGCTGTCTTTTCACCTTGCTTATAGTTTCCTTTGTTGTACAGAAGATTTTAAGTTTAATTAGATCTGATTTGTTTAGTTTTGCTTTTATTTCCAATATTCTGGGAGGTGGGTCACAGAAGATCCTGCTGTGATTTATGTCAGAGTGTTTGCCTATGTTCTCCTCTAGAAGTTTTATAGTTTCTGGTCTTACGTTTAGATCTTTAATCCATTTTGAGTTTATTTTTGCATATGGTGTTAGAAAGTGTTCTAGTTTCATTCTTTTACAAGTGGTTGACCAGTTTTCCCAGCACCACTTGTTAAAGAGATTGTCTTTTCTCCATTGTATATTCTTGCCTCCTTTGTCAAAGATAAGGTGTCCATAGGTGTGTGGATTTATCTCTGGGCCTTCTATTTTGTTCCATTGATCTATATTTCTGTCTTTGTGCCAGTACCATACTGTCTTGATGACTGTGGCTTTGTAGTAGAGCCTGAAGTCAGGCAGGTTGATTCCTCCAGTTCCATTCTTCTTTCTCAAGATTGCTTTGGCTATTCATTTTTTTTTTTTTTTTTTTTAATTTCCATACAAGTTGTGAAATTATTTGTCTAGCTCTGTGAAAAATACCACTGGTAGCTTGATAGGGGTTACACTGAATCTATAGATTGCTTTGGAAGTATACTCATTTTCACTATTTTGATTCTTCTGATCCGTAAACATGGTATACTTCTCCATCTATTAGTGTACTCTTTGATTTCTTTCACCAGTGTTCTATAGTTTTCTATATATAGGTCTTTTGGTGGGATGATTTGGGAGAATGGCATTGAAACATGTATAATATCATGTATGAAATGGATCGCCAGTCCAGGTTCAATGCATGATACTGGATGCTTGGGGCTTGTGCACTGGGACGACCCAGAAGAATGATATGGGGAGGGACGAGGATGGGGGGTTCAGGATGGGGAACACGTGTATACCTGGGGCGGATTCATGTTGATGTATGGCAAAACCAATACAATATTGTAAAGTAATTAACCTCCGGTTAAAATAAATAAATTTATATTAAAAACAGGAAAGCCAAAAAAGAGAAAAAAAAGTAGACACCACTGTAAATTCAGGCCAGTATCAGCGTGTAATTTCACAGGGCTTGTTCAGGGCTATCTGCTATCAGCCAGGGCCAAGACATGCAGGGAAGAAGGGAGGGAGAGTGAGGAGGCAGAGGTGAGAGCAGGGTTCAGGCCACGGGTAGCTATGGTGGTTGGACCTGAGCCCTTATAATGAAAGAGGCAGAACCTCTCCTTTCCTTATCTAAAGCATGCTCAAGCCAGAAGATTGCTCTTTATTTTTTTCCCTTTTTCCTTACAAGATATCTTTGTTTCACATGCTGTCCAAAGCCATTTAAACGCTTGTAGCAAAACTTTTCAGTTATTCTGTGTACAGGTCATAGTATTCAGGCCAAGAGGTTATTATAAGGAAGAGAGATAACAGGTTTTCCCAAGTGGCAATTTAAGTGATACCTAACAGTATGGACCATCTGGTAAATACCATGGAAAACAAATTGCTTTTCATAAGCATTTTTATTATCATTACACTATGTTGATTTTGGTAGACAAAATATTCCTTAAGGAGTTTTGCTCAGATGAAGAACAGAGGGCAGATTCTCTGTCCTTCCTATGCAGCTCAAGACTCCAAAATGTCTTTGTTTTTCAGTCTCTCAGGGCCACAATGGTTGGAAATATTTAGTTCCTTCTCTCAAAAATCCAGGCGACATTTAGGAATAGATTAAAAGGTATTGGTTGAGCACCTACTATGTGATCTGATGTTATGAGACAGACACAGAACTATAAGAAATTGTCTTATGGACTCTCAGTAATATAAATTTACACCCATAAATGTTCTATATATTCATGAAAGCTTGGCATGCACACAGGTGTATGCATTTGTCAAAATCAACAAATTATGCTTAAGACTGTACATTTCATTGCATTGAACTTTTACTTTACAAGAAGAACACTGTACATAAATATTGAAGCCTATTTACCACTATGCACACTTGCATATTGAAATATTTGAGGTGAAGGGTACTGATGTCTGCAATTTACTTAGAAGTATGTGAAACATAGGATGGATTGATTGATGGAGAGGGAGATGAAAAAGTAAAAGCAGCAAAATATAAAATGTAGGTGATGTTTTATAGTTTTCT
>SJYC01035144.1:0-15235 GCA_006408675.1 Madoqua kirkii
CATATTACTTTCTGATAGTTTATTCTTGATTTAATTTTGTTTGTTTTGTGCTTTCTACCACCAAACAGAATATAAGCTTAATTAAAGCAAAGTTTTGTCTTATCACTTAGCCTGAGATCTCAGAATGGATTCTAGAACTTATAAGCACTTGATAAATATTAATTTATACTTTTCATGTGCCAAGCACTGTTTTAGGACACAGGGATTGTATAATAATGAATAACTATAGAACAGCAACAGATACTTCTCCCTCCGCCAAATGTAGTGTTCTCTGTCTTCATGAAGCTCACATTCTAGTGAACTACTTATTTTTTTCTAAGATTTTATTCTATTCTGTTAAGACCTCAGAAAAATAAAGTAGTTAAAAAGGAAATATTTTATGACATAAAGATGTCAGTGGTGTCTCTTCATTGTAGTTATCTGGCATCTCTTCTTTTCATTGTTGTTATCAGTGACACATTTACATGTTTAAATAGACTTAGTGATTTATAGAAACTGAAATGATATTTCAACCCTGTCTGAGTTGTGGTTTCAGGGCTCTGCAATTTCTTCAGTCTTCCCTTGCTGCATAGTGCTACCAAGGAACCCTGAGACAGTGCAGCTTCCTCCCCAACACAGCAGGTCCTCAGTGGGATCCTCCTGGTGGTCCAAGACCAGAACTGAATCTTCCTGCTGTGGTTGGGCTGCAGGAAGTACTCTGTAGTCCCTCAACTCAGCCAGACAGACACATGAAAGAGCCCAAGAACACACACAGAGTAGACACATAAACAAGTGTACACTCATCCATTTTTATGGAAACAGACATAAATGGTGTGGGGGTGCCTTAGCACATGGAGTTTCTAGATTCTAGAGGGTTTAGTCAAGAGGCAGTGGCTAAGTCTTGACAGCAGAAATTACAATGAAGGAAAAGCTCATCTGGGAGATCCAGACTAGGGCACTGCAGGCCAAATGATGTTCCATGTGAAAGGCTAATAGGCTTTAGCTAACACAAGGCCAGTAGTCACTTTTTGCTGATCTTGATTCTGCCTGTACTGGAGCAAGATGGCTTGGGCATTAGGTGAAGTCAGTGTTTCTTCATACTATCTTTCCTCCTCAGAGAATTCACCTATCTGGGTCAAGATAAGAGTGTAACTTTTATATATATCTCTTAAATAGAGCAGTAACTTATTCTGTCATAGTTATTGTTTCCATAATCTCAACTTTGCCTAGCTTATGTGGATTTATTTCTTTAATCATTAAGCTATTAGAAAATCTTGGTCTAGAGCTTTGGTTTTATAATATAAAGTTATAGAGAGAAATTTGGTAGTTGATTGAAACCTGAATGTGAACAAGATATATTTTTCAATATTTAGTGTATATAGTCTGTTGGTTTGTCTGTGTAAATGAGATGACAAATTTTTTGTTTGCCAGAGGTAATGCCTTTCTACTTAAAAATATAGTCCTCTATGGACTTCACCGGGGTCCAGTGGTTAAGACTGTGCACTTCCACTGCAGGGGCCATGGATTAAATCTCTGGTCAGGGAGCTAAGATCACACATGCTACATGGTGCAGCCAAAAACAAACAAACAAAACAACAACAACAACAAAGCATTTAAAATATTAATGCTTTAGTGAAAATACTATAACACTTGTAGTTTCTCCAGGTATAACATATAACTCATTATATTGTCTTTTAAATTGTTGTGTAAATACCCAAGTCACTGTTAAAGGCCAGACTGGAATCCCAAACATCCTAGGTGGTATATCCACACCTGCTTTGCACTTAGTTTAGAGCTTAAGTAAGAAATCAGCTCACTGTGACTCCACAAAGCAAAAAACCAAAGACATTCAAATGTAATGAATCAGGAGGAAGGCACATTTCTTCATAAATTTATAATTGTAGATTTGTGTGAAAATATACTTGTTCTAGCATAGAATAGTGCAGTTATTTTGGCTCTTTTTTCTTTAACCAGCTTCATTAAAACAAAAAACACCTGTTGTTAATTTGCTGTTTATTTAATCATGAATTTAATATGTTTATTATGTGCCAGGTACTATGATGGGCACTGAGTATATAATGGTTAAACTTTTTTTTTTTTAAGTTTACAGTTAGTGGAGGAGACAAGGCATTAAAAACTTCATAATTACAGGTATGGCCTTACTTGATTGATAAAGGTGGCAGGAGAGTCTGATGTGGGGATATAATTTAAATTGGGGAGTGGGCAGCTAAGTGACATTTTAGCCTAGAGAGAGTTAGCCATCTGCGGGATACTTTATACTTCAGAGTCCAGAAAATCTGCAAACCTCTTATACTTCATGTTTTACTTTTGAATCTAGGAGAGGAAAGTGGACAGTAACTTGTTTTAGTTTTTTTGGATTCTTGGAGAAAAATATAGAAATTAACTTTTCTGGGACTTCCCTGGTGGTCCAGTGGTCAAGACTCCATGCTTCCAAGGCAGGCAGTGTGGGCTCCATCCCTGGTTGGGGAACTAAGAGCCCACATTTTCTCCTAAAATATGGTGACTGTGGAAGAAGCCTAAAAGGGGAATACTTTAGTTTGCTTCAAAATTGTGATTTTATCCCATACTTGTAATAGCATGCCTCCCAAATGATGTATGTATATGTGTGTATATAATCTTTTTCCTGATGAATATCAGGTAAAGACTGTATGTGTACAGGAAATAAGAAACAAGAACTCCCACAGGCTAGAATATTTGAATAATTTCCGCAAGATGTAATAAAAATAGGACCTGATTTAGAGAGGTTCTGCTCAGTCTGCCATTTATAGCAGGGAAAGGAAATATCCACCTGGAAAGTAAGCAGAGAGAATCTTGAAGTGCCCTAGATCACCTCCGTGTTTGTAAAGACCAGTCCGTGAAACTAAAGAAGAGAAATCATAAGGCACAGAAGCGAATGTTCCTCCTCTTGCATGTCTAATCTGGGAAAATTTCAGGAAACGTAATCTTTCCTTTTTATATTTTGGTACTGAAAGTACTGAACTAGAACACACATGCACTGTCTCATGGACTTACTGTAAATTCCAATCCTGGACAAACGTACACTGTTCTTTATAAGCATAAAAGGGAAAAGTCACTCTTCACTGACTTTATTGAGATTGCTTACAGAAACAATAAGCAAACATAAAAACATCCCTATCTTCCTTGCATGGAAAATAGATGATCACAGACTATAAACCTTCACCCATATTCTGGTCTGAAAATGGAATCATCCTTGGCAAAACAGCCACAACTGGCAGGATCATGAAGTATACACTTCACTGATAGAATCTAAAAGTTATTTCTTGATTGAGGACGTATTAACAAAGTGTGTAATAGTTTTAGTCTCTCTCAACACATTGTATTTGAATTCCATTATTACAGTTCACAACTAGAACTTAAATCGAGTTACTATCTGCCACTAAACAAGATAATCAAGTCACAGGGTCTTAAGAGTGTTTTTCATTAATAAAAGTGCTGCAAACATAATTCATAGTTTGAGTATTTGATAGTCTTCTTTTTGGGGGATACCAGTTTTTCATCTGTCCCAAAGATCCTCCTGAGAAATCTATATGCAGGTCAAGAAGCAACAGTTAGAACTGGACATGGAACAGCAGACTGGTTCCAAATTGAGAAAGGAATACATGGTACATTGTTACCCAGCTTATTTTACTAATATGCAGAGTACATCATGCGAAATGCTAGACTGGATGAAGCACAAGCTGGAATCAAGATTGCCGGGAGAAATATTAATAACCTCAGATATGTAGACGACACCACCCTTATAGCAGAAAGTGAAGAACTAAAGAGCCTCTTGATGAAAGAGGAGAGTGAAAAAGTTGGTTTAAAATTCAACATTCAAAAAACAAAGATCATGGCATCTGGTTTCATCACCTCATGGCAAGTAGATGGGGAAACAATGGAAACAGTGATAGACTTTCTTTTTGACGGGGCAGGGGGGGCGGGTGTCCCAAATCACTGCAGATGGTGACTGCAGCCATGAAATAAAAAGACACTTACTTCTTGAGGAAAAGCTATGACCAACCTAGACTGCATGTTAAAAAGCAGAGACATTAATCTGTCAACAAAAGTCTGTCTAGTCAAAGCTATGGTTTTTCCAGTAGTCAAGTATGGATGTGAGAGTTGGACTATAAAGAAAACTGAGCACTGAAGAATTGATGCTTTTAAACTGTGGTGTTGGAGAAGATTTTTGAGAGTGCCTTGGACTGCAAGGAGATCCAACCAGTCCATCCTAAAGGAAATTAGTCCTGAATATTTATTGGAAGGACTGATGCTGAAGCTGAAATTCCAATACTTTGGCCACCTTATGCGAAGAACTGACTCATTTGAAAAGACCCTGTTGCTGGGAATGGTTGAAGGTGGGAAGAGAAGGGGATGGCAGTGGATGAGATGGTTGGACGGCATCACCGACCTGATGGACATGAGTTTGAGTAAGCTCTGGGAGTTGGTGATGGACAGGGAGGCCTGGTGTGCTGCAGTCCATGGGGCTGCAAAGAATCAAACATGACTGAGCAACTGAACTGAACTGAAAGAATCACTCTGGCCAAATGTTGGGATAGAATTCATATGTACTGCTACAGCAAAACATTTTATTGAAGGCCTGTTCTTCTCCTGCCAGTTATTGCTTCAAACACAAAATTAGGTGGCTGGGTAAGACCAAATGCTCTGGAGTTAGGTTACTCCAGCTTTCTCTTACCCTTTTGCCTGAGTTTCCTCATCTCAATATTGAGAGACTGACAGTAAATAGCTCTTGCATTGGGCACACTGTTACTCCTCTGCCTGTCACATAGCACATGCACAGTAAATAATAGCTCTCTATCCAAAAAGGTTAGGAGAACAGTGATTTAATGTTGCCATATGTGGCATTTTCTATAATAGTAATTATTCTTACATTATTCATCTTTCCTAGATATTGTCATTTTCCCCCCACAAAGAACCTTAGGTTAGGTCTATCTTATTTTTTATTGAAGTGTAGTTTATTTACAATGTGTTAAATTCTGCTGTACAGCAAAGTGACTCAGTTGTACACACATATAGGTACTTTTTCATTTTCTTCTCCATTATGGTTTATTCTAGGATATTGAATCTAGTTCTCTGTGCTATATAGTAGTACCTTGCTATTTATCCAGTCTATATGTAATGTGTGTGTGTGCTTAGTCATTAAATCCTGTCTGACTCTTTGTGACCCAGGGACTGTAGCCTGCCAGACTCCTCTGTCCATGGGATTCCCTGGCAAGAATACTAGAGTGGGTTGCCATATCCTCCTCCAGAGGATCTTCCTAATCCAGGGATTGAACCTGAGTCTCCTGCATTGCAGGCAGATTCTTTACAGTCTGAGCTACTAGGGAAGCCCTCTATATGCAATAGTTTGCATCTGGTAACCCCAAACTCCCAATCCTTCCTTTGCCTGTGCGCTTCCCCCTTGGCAGCCACAAGTCTGTTCTCTATGTCTGTGAATCTGTTTTAGTTTTGTAGATAGATTCATTTGTGTCATAATTTAGGTTCCACATACAAGTGATATCATGGAGAAGCAAATGGCAACCCACTCCAGTATTTTTGCCTGGGAAATCCTATGGACAGAGGAGACTTGTGGCTATGGTCCATGGGATTGAAAGAGTTGGACACAACTAACTGAGTGACCAAACTACCGCTACCATAAGTGATATTACACAGTATTTGTCCTTCTCTTTCTGACTTATTTCACTGAGTATGATCATCTCTAGCTGCGTCCATATTGGTGCAAATGGCATTATTTCATTCTTTTTTATGGTTGAGTCATATTCCATCGTATATACATATGTACCACATGTTCATTATCCATTCATTGTCAGTGGACATTTAGGTTGTCTCCATGTCTTGACTATTGTGAATTGTGTTCTATGAGCATAGGGGTGCATGTATCTTTTTGAATTATGGTTTTGTCCAGATATAGGCTCAGGAGTGAGATTGCTGAATGATATGATAATTCTATTTTTAGTTTTCTGAGGAACCTCCATACTGTTTTCCATAGTACCTACACTAACTTACAGCTCTATTTCATATATAGATATGACTTACTAAAAAACTAAACCAATAAAAAAAAACACTGACTTATTAGGAAAATAACAATTTTTTGAATACAAAAATTGGCAACCTGATAATTTACTTTATAACACATTATCCTCAAATAATGGTCAACTGGTTGTCTGAAACTTTTGAAAACAGATTCATTAAATGAGAAGGATGTCAGTGAAGAAAGATATACTTTGAAATACTCAAAGCCAAGTCAACAAAAAAACGGTGGAAAAATAGCCTGGAAATTTCTGTCTTAAGACAATATAAAAGTTTGAACTTTTATAGTAAATTTAAAATAAAAGAATATGTAAAATAGATAGCCAGTGGGAATTTGCTATATTATCAGGGAGCTCAAACAGGTGCTCTGTGACAACCTAAAGGGGTGGGCTGGGGTGGGAAGTGGGAAGGAGGTTCCAGAGGGAGGGGACATATGTGTACCTGTGGCTGATTCCGGTTGATGTATGGCAGAAACCAATCCAATACTGTAAAGCAATTATCCTTCAATTTAAAATAAATAACTTTAAAAAATAAATTAAAAGAATTTTTTTTTCTTGACAACAGAAGATAAGATTTTTCTTGGGCTCTAAAACTATTCTGTCCTACATGAACAGATCTTTCTTTAATTCTTCTAATAAATACATTTTAGTATTATATATTTATCCTAAAGTAATCATTTAAAAACCAAACTTCCTTGCCACTGATAATTCAAAATATATCATCTCTGGAATTGTCTAATGACCTTTAGTGATACTGAATCAATGATTTTACTTAAACTTTCAGACAATTAAGCTTAAAATCAGTTCTTAAATATACAAAATCAAAAAGAATGTTTCTAAATTAAACCATGGCTCTTTTTGTATCTGCAGCATGCTTTAATTTCTACCACATATGTGTAAATTGGCAAAGTACCTAAAAGGCTATAATAATCCTGATGGCTTGGAACCAATGTTTTACCATCATTGAACAAGCCCATCTACTCCGAATCTTTGGATTAAGACAAAAACTCCATCCTGCCATGCACCTGGTCAGTTGTGCAATCCTGACCAATGAACAGCTGCTAACAATAAGGGTATTGTGCTTATGTAACACAGTTCAGGACCTGATGGTTAGTCTCTTGATAAATGGTGAAACACTAGGGAATATTCTCTTGCCAGGATGCCTGCTTCATGGAAAATACTATGTCTATGTTGACCTGCACCCTTAAATCTTCTCTCTAGATGACTTGGTGGACTTGAGTTCTGGAAGATCACATTAGCCTTCCCACTTGGCTTTGAGGGAGTTAAGGATATTTCAGCCAAGAAATGGCCATACAGTGTTGCAGCAAATGTAATTTTAGGAACTGTTTTCTGTAGACTTGTTTCACCACGTTAACAAAAATCTGTATTATGTTTCTTCCCATCGATGTGGGTGTGTCCTTGTGTGTGTATTCAAGAGAGGCTTCCGTTTGTTGAGTGATCTTCATGCAAACATCTTGGAGTGCTTTACAAAAGAATTTTAAAAATTAAACCAAACAGGATATGAAACTATGCTGCCAAACAAGTAAGTCTTTAGGCATGATTTAAATTTAGTTAATGACATAAAGAGCTAAATCTGTGAAAGGAAGCAAGTTCCTTGGATCAGAGAAAAAAGAAGCAGAAAACAGATACTCATATTTTGTAAGTCTTCATTTGAGTAGCTCCAAAAATACTCTTTTAGAAGTGTAGTTGGAAAACCCCAGGCTAAGTGAGTTCCAAGGAACAGCATTTTAGGGAAAAGGACCAGATAATGGCTCCCGTGTGCATAGCAATCTACAGATTACAAAGTGTTTTCCCAGCTTTGATGACAATCTTACTTGTCACAAAACCCCACCAAAGCTAAGGAATATGTTTTCCATTTTACAGATGAATAAGCTGATGACAGGAGAAATTAAGGGATTATACTAAGGTCATTCATCTAAGAAGTGATTGATATAGGATCTGAATATGGATTTTGATCTAAATCTGGTGTTCTACTTACAGTACCATGAGTCGAGTCTGTGACATGTCCTTCATATTGGATACATTTCTCATGCCACTATAGATCTCTCTGATATAAGAGCAGTGACTCTCTCTTAGGAAGGACTGCTGATATTCCTAAGTGAGAAATTTGAAAACCAGGGTCTTCTAATGCCAAGTACATAGCAAATGATAATATTGTGGCTTAATCGTCTCGAAACATTTAAGCTGACTTTGATGGTTTGCTTTTCAAATTAGACTCTAAGCAATTGGCAGAATCCTCCCTGAATCAATGTGATTGGATTTAGGCATCAGTCTCAATGTTGCAGGTAGCTTCTCTTAGCTGTAGATTGTTGTAGGGAAATTAGGGAATTCTTAATGAGCTTCCTGTCCTCTGCTGACTTGGACCAAATGTGGTTATTCTAGAATTTCTTAAGATTCCACAAGCATTGTGGTTTCAGACAGTGAGTCATGGCCTTGTGCCTGAGGAGTGGGTGATACAGTATGTGAACTGATTCTCAGGACATATAGTGTTCAGGGTCATTCAGAACTGACTGTGCTACAGCTGCCTAGTTTTGTTGTTATTGTTTTATTGCCTTTTCCTTTAAAAACACATTTAATTTCTCATCCAAGTTGTAGACATTTAAAAGTTTACATTTTCTCTGGTACTCCTTTAACTTTAGACAAAGCCAGGAAGAACTCTGCTTTGTGACTCTGTCAATTGTTTGTCAAAACACATGTGATAGAATTCAACAACAAGCAATTGAAACCTTATCTCTGTAATCAGCTCCTTAAGCAGGTCACTCAAGCCAAATATAAGCCCAATTAAGGCCTTACAAACACCTATGAGAAAAGGTAAGCAAAAAGCAAAGGAGAAAAGGAAAGATAAAAGCATCTGAATGCAGAGTTCCAAAGAATAGCAAGGAGAGATAAGAAAGCTTTCCTCAGCGATCAATGCAAAGAAATAGAGGAAGACAACAGAATGGGAAAGATTAGACATCACTTCAAGAAAAATAGAGATATCAAGGGAACATTTCATGCAAAGATGGGCTCAATAAAAGACAGAAATAGTATGGACCAAACTGAAGCAGAAGATATTAAGAAGAGGTAGCAAGAATACATGGAAGAACTGTACAAAGAAGATCTTCACAATCCAGATAATCATGATGGTGTGATCACTCATCTAGAACCAGACATCCTGGAATGTGAAGTCAAGTGGGCCTTAGAAAGCATCACTACAAACAAACCTAGTGGAGGTGATGGCATTCCAACCGAGCTATTTCAAATCCTGAAAGATGATACTGTGAAAGTGCTGCACTCAGTACGCCAGCACATTTGGAAAACTCAGCAGTGGCCACAGGACTGGAAAAAGTCAGTTTTCATTCCAATCCCAAAGAAAGGCAATTGCAAAGAATGCTCAAACTTTTGCACAATTGCACTCATCTCACATGCTAGTAAAGTAATGCTCAAAATTCTCCAAACCTGGGTTCAGCAGTACATAAACTGTGAACTTCCAGATGTTCAAGCTGGTTTTAAAAAAGGCAGAGGAACCAGAGGTCAAATTGCCAACATCTGCTGGATCATGGAAAAAGCAAGAAAGTTCCAGAGAAACATCTACTTCTGCTTTATTGACTATGCCAAAGCCTTTGACTGTGTGGATCACAAGAAACTGTGGGAAATTCTGAAAGAGATAATACCAGACCACCTAACCTGCCTCTTGAGAAATCTGTATGCAGGTGAGGAAGCAACAGTTAGAACTGGACATGGAACAACAGACTGGCTCCAAATAGGAAAAGGAGTATGTCAAGGCTGTATATTGTCACCCTGCTTATTTAACTTCTATGCAGAGTACATCATGAGAAACACTGGGCTGGAAGAAGCACAAGCTGGAATCAGGTTTGCAGGGAGAAATATCAGTCACCTCAGGTATGCAGATGACACCACCCTTATGGCAGAAAGTGAAGAGGAACTAACAATCTTCTTGATGAAAATGAAAGAGGAGAGTGACAAAGTTGGCTTAAAGCTCAACATTCAGAAAACAAAGATCATGGCATCCGGTCCCATCACTTCATGGGAAATAGATGGGGAAATCGTGGAAACAGTGTCAGACTTTATTATTTTGGGCTCCAGAATTACTGTAGATGGTGACTGTAGCCATGAAATTAAAAGACACTTACTGCTTGAAAGTATGACCAACCTAGATAGCATATTCAAAAGCAGAGACATTACTTTGCAAACAACAGTCTGTCTAGTCAAGGCCATGGTTTTTCCAATGGTCATGTATGGATGTGAAAGTTGGATGGTGAAGAACGCTGAGTGTGAAAGAATTGATGCTTTTGAACTGTGGTGTTGGAGAAGACACTTGAGAGTCCCTTGGACTGCAAGGAGATCCAACAGTCCATTCTAAAGGAGATCAGTCCTGAGTATTCTTTGCAAGGACTGATGCTAAAGCTGAAACTCCAATACTTTGGCCACCTCATGCAAAGAGTTGACTCATTGGAAAAGACTCTGATGCTGGAAGGGATTGAGGGCAGGAGGAGAAGGGGACGACAGAGGATGAGACGGCTGGATGGCATCACCAACTCGATGGACGTGAGTGTGAGTGAACTCCAGCAGCTGGTGATGGACAGGGCAGCCAGGTGTGCATCAAAACATGAGGTCGCAAAGAGCTGGACACAACTGAGCAACTGAACTGAACTGAACTGAAGGCAATGAAAAAATGAGGAACACTATTAGGGCAGTCAGAGCCTTGCAGCAAGCCAATTAGCCTAAGCATGTTACTTTTTACCTTACATTTCAGTACATTTTTTGCAGATTTTTACCTTCATGCTTAATTTTAAAACATTAACATAAAGACTTCAGCTATCTTGTCTTCAGGCAATAAACACAGCCTATCCAAAAGATTTATATGACTTCCATATGTCATTTAAGCATTTGAGACAGGAAGACAATCCATCCCATGTGGAGCCCTCAGAGATAAAAGATAGTTCGAACTGCATTTCCACATTGGCTGCATATCCCAGTCTGGCCTCTTATATGGCACCTGCTCTCTCATCCTTCCTTTTTTCTGGTGATAAGTTATCTCTGGCTGCATTGTGCTAACCTTTGGGCACAGCTTTCCTCTTGAGCCTGAGTTTGTCTCAGTATCGCTTTTATTGCCTAATCTCTATTCATTTCTTTCAACTTGACTTGGCTTTAGTTCCTTAGCCCCTGCACGTGGATTTGCTTTTTACCTACCTTTGCCAGTCTGCCCTTAGTTTGATCTGCTCTGAGCCTCTGTTTTTTGAATCCTTATCACATGACTGTCCATCATGTGTTACCCTCAATAATGTGACTAACTGAATATATTCCTGCTCCTTACCATTTGATTCTCCCACATCTCAATGTGTTAGTTGTATTTCTCTATATCTAGCACTGTGCTTCATGCTCTGGAAAGAATATAAAATAACATAAAATAGGGTTTTGCTCACTCTTCTGTCTTCCTGGACTATTCCTTTTCATATATGTCCTGAACTGTCAATGATCCACATCTCTACCAGCCAGCCAGATCTTGGTAATCATTCTTCTTTTAAATTCCTTTAGCATTTGTTGTCCAGGTGGCTCAGGATCACCTGAAAGATGACTCATTGTTGTCTAATGTTAGTATTATGGTAAGCTCTTGCAAGGCATGTCTTCAGATCCTCAGTCCTTGGCTGTGTCTTGCATAGGCTAGATGCTCAATGACTGCTAACTAGTTTTCTGTAGAATATGTGCACAGGAAAACTGAGAATACAACTGTATCATATAAGCTAGTTCTCAATGGAACCATATAGTTTTAAGTGTTGAGTGCTGCTAAGTCAATTTAGTCGTGTCTGACTCTGTGTGACCCCATAGACGGCAGCCCACCAGGCTCACAAGTGGAAAGTGGAAGTGAAGTCGCTCAGTCGTGTCCGACTCTCAGAGACCCCATGGACTGCAGTCTTCCAGGCTCCTACATCCATGGGATTTTCCAGGCAAGAGTACTGGAGTGGGGTGCCATTGCCTTCTCCCAAGTGTTGAGTAGTGTTGTCCAATAGAAATTATGTGAAGATTGAAATATTCCTTATCTTCATTGTCCAGTATAGCAGCCATTTACTGCATTTTTCTGTTAAGCACTTGAAATATGGCTACTGTGACTAAGGAGCTGGGTTTAAATGTAAAAAACTAGAGAAATATCATGTGACATCCTTTATATGTGGAATTTAAAAAGAAATGATACAAATGAACTTAAAAAACAGGAAGAGACTCATAGACTTAGAGAATGAACATATGGTTGCCAGGAGGAAGGATAGGGGGAAGAGACAGGGAGTTTGGGAAGGACATGTACACACTGCTATGTTTAAAATGGATAACCAGCAAGGACCTACTGTATAGCACATGGAACTCTGCTCAATGTTATGTGGCAGTTTGGAAAGGAGGGGAGTTTGGGGGAGGATGCATACATGTATGTGTATGGCTGAATTCCTTCTCTGTTCACCTAAGATTATCTCAGCATTGTTAATCGACTATACCCCAATATAAAATAAAAAGTTTAAAAAAATTGTTTAGCTGTAATTAATTTAAGATTAAAAAAAATTGTAGTGTGTGGAGTGGCTACCAGACCGAATAATACATGCTACAGGAATGTGGAGAATGGAATGGTAAGTGAGAACTGTGAACTGGGAAAGTTCTCATGAAGGAAGATGACTTGGATCATAAAGATGGGAAACAGAGAGATGGGGAGGTATGTTTTAAGTGAAATGATACAGCAGGAGCTCTGAGGTCATTCAAGATGTATGTTTGGGATCAGTTTAAAGACCTGAAGTAAAGCAGAGTTTGCGAACCAGAGATCATAGTAGCAGTAATAGCTGCCACTTACACTACAGTGAAAGTGAAAGTCACTCAGTCGTGTGTGACTCTCTGTGACCCCATAGACTATACAGTCCATGGAATTCTGCAGGCTCGAATACTTGCGTGGGTAGCCTATCCCTTCTCTAGGTGATCTTCCTAACCCAGGGATTGAACCCAAGTCTTCTGAATTGTGGGTGGATTCTTTACCAACTGAGCTACCAGGGAAGCCCAACAAGTCACCTGTTAATTTGCCCAAGAGTACAAATTAATATATGGCAGACATGAGATTTGTACTAAAGTCTAACTTAAAAACTTAGGCTGTTAACATACTGTATATTGTCTCATTCTCCGACATGTTAAGAAAAACTTGAAAGTAGAAAATTGCCCAAATGTCCCTTCATCTGTGAAATGGGTAAACAATGGAATACATGCAATCAATGGAATACTGCTAAACAATATAACAAGTGCTTGTTATAAAACAGTATAACAAGAACTAGAAATAAATGTAACAGTATGGATGAATCTCAAATGAATAATACTAAGCGAAAGAAACCAGATGTAAAGGCTGCATACTATATGATTCTATTTATATGACATTCTAAAAAGGTAAAATTTATAGGGACAGAAGGCAGATCAGTGGCTGTCATGAGCTGGTGGTGAAGGGCAGGGAATGACTACAGCTAAACAAGAGAATTTGGGGGCAGGTGATGAAAATATTCTGTACTTTGATTGCAGTGTTGATAACATGATTCTGCATTTGTCAAAACTCACAGAATTGTGACCTATACATGGTAAATTTTCCTATAGTAAATAGCACTTCAGTAAAGTTGACTGAAAAAGAAAGGCTTACAAGTAGTTCCAAGTTTATTTTCACAAAGCAGGTGGGAATATGGTTGGTTATTCTCAGGCTATTTTGAAAAAATAAATAATTCTAAATTTTTTATATCTAAACATATCTTCATATTTATGATATGTATATATACACATACAACCACATATAACAGAAAAATGATGTAGGAATTGAAGACTCTTAAATGTGTGTGTGTGTGTTTGTGTTTGTCTAAGGCAGTTAAGTTTGTATTTGACATGAGTTGACATAGTACATGTTTATTCAACTTGGTGTTTATTTACCATCAGTATGGGAAAGACGGTGGAGGTGAAAGAGGAAGATATATTTTAATTAGACCTGAATGGTAAGATGTCATATAATTTATCCCATTTTCCTTTTAAGTGAAAAATAACCACCATATGAAGTCATGGGCCCTTTTGAAAACTTACTTTAAAATTTCCCAGTGCATAATGTTAATCTTGTTTGTATAATACAACCATTTGTGTGAGACAACAGTACAATGATATCTTTTTGCATATACTAATGTTCTTTAATATTTCCAAGAACTGTCACACAATTAATCATCTAAAAAGCTTACGTGACTTTGTCCTCACTCGTTTTGTTGTATGTTCATAAAATCCTAGATACATCTAATTTTTAGGCAAAGTGGATGTCAGAATATTTTACATGCTGCTCTGTTGTCTATGAGCAAGGGGTTATCTCTGTTTTACAACTGAAGAGACAACATACAGAGTAGTTTTATAACTTTCCCATGGTCACATTTCTAATGCTGAAAGGGTGATTAATCTTAATAAAGAACTATAAACAAGATTAATGAATGATTATGATTTAAGCATTTTTCTTGGTGTTCTGCCTTTAGCATTTCTCCAGGTTCAAGCTGTATTAGCATCATGTATAATCATACATAAATAATCCTACTTAACGGGGAAGGAAATGGTAACACACTCCAGTATTCTTGCTTGGAGAATCCCAGGGACAAAGAAGCCTGGGAGGCTACAGTCCATGGGGTCGCAAAGAGTCAGACACGACTGAACGACTTCACTTCACTTCAATCTTAAAATAGTCTTATTAGTTCAGTTCAGTTCAGTTGCTCAGTCGTGTCCGACTCTTTGCGACCCCATGAATCACAGCACGCCAGGCCTCCCTGTCCATCACCAACTCCCAGAGTTCAGTCAGATTCATGTCCATCGAGTCAGTGATGCCATCCAACCATCTCATCCTCTGTCGTCCCCTTCTCCTCCTGACCCCAATGCCTCCCAGCATCAGAGTCTTTTCAAATGAGTCAACTCTTTGCATGAGGTGGCCAAAGTACTGGAGTTTCAGCTTTAGCATCATTCCTTCCAAAGAAATCCCAGGGCTGATCTCCTTCAGAATGGACTGGTTGGATCTCCTTGCAGTCCAAGGGACTCTCAAGAGTCTTCTCCAATACCACAGTTCAAAAGCATCAATTCTTTGGCACTCAGCCTTCTTCACAGTCCAACTCTCACATCCATACGTGACTACTGGAGAAACC
>SJYC01035146.1:0-25980 GCA_006408675.1 Madoqua kirkii
ACTTTGTTGTTTATCTGTTTTATATACAGTAGTTTGTATCTGCTAATGTCAAACTCCTAATTTATTCTTCCCTCACTTTCCCCTTCAGTTTCACTTTTCACTTTCATGCACTGGAGAAGGAAATGGCAACCCACTCCAATGTTCTTGCCTTGAGAATCCCAGGGGCTGGGGAGCCTGGTGGGCTGCCATCTGTGTAGGTCTCACAGAGTCGGACAGGACTCAAGTGACTTAGCACCAGCAGCAGCACTCTTCCTTTTAGTAACTATAATTTTGTTTTCTATGTTTGTGAGTCTGTTTCTGTTTTGTAAATAATTTCACTTTTCTTTTCTTTGTCAAGAGACATACACATTCAGAATTTCTAAAGAATCAAGTTCGAGATGTTTTTCCTCCTAAGTTTTGTGGATTAGGTTCAATTAAATAAGTGTTCATGTGTTTAAAGGTATGCCCGTCAAGTGAGGATGGAGCTCAAAATTCTCTGATTAAAGATAGTTTCAGAGGCTGAATAAAGTGCTGTCTTGACCTGAAAAAAAAAATCCATCTTTACTTTGATATGCATAGTAGTTAAGTACATTTTTTAGGACTTATGTTCAATACTCTGCCCCAGTATTTCTTGGTTGAAACAGCATGTATCACTGTCATTTTAGTATAGCAACATACATGACATTCTATGAATCTGAAGCCAATTCTAGTATAGAAGAGGAGAAAGGGGCTGTGTTTTTTAGGTGACATATTTACATGAAATTCAGAACTGCTCATGATATTAGTGCAGAAGGCAATGGCACCCCACTCCAATACTCTCGCCTGGAAAATTCCATGGACGGAGGAGCCTGGTAGGCTGCAGTCCATGGGGTTGCTAAGAGTCGGACACGACTGAACAACTTCACTTTGACTTTTCAGTTTCATGCACTGGAGAAGGAAATGGCAACCCCCTCCAGTATTCTTGCCTAGAGAATCCCAGGGATGGGGGAGCGCGGTGGGCTGCTGTCTGTGGGGTCACACAGAGTCAGACACGACTGAAGCGACTTAGCAGCAGCAGCAGCAGCAGCATGATATTAGAGAAACAAACAAATCCAAGCCCATATGAAGGATCCTGACCTTGGATGATATGAAAAGAAGCAAATAGCTTTCAGGGTAATAATTGCAGAAACTGGAAATATGTAGTGTGTTACCTCTGGAGGTACACTCTAAAATTTCCTTGTTATTCATGTTTATCTTCTATGTTGTGCTGACTGAAGCTCCTAACTCATTTGATCAGGAACCACAAGGAGAAACTGTGGACCTGTGGACACCAGGCTGCCCATGTGGACTGTAATCACCAAGTACATATGTCTTCGCCACAGATCTATGTGGTGTTAGTGCAGTGGATTTCTGAGTGACAAAATTATACTGCTTTGAAGCATTTTTCTGTAGGGTTTGAGTCTGTTATGGAAATAATGATGTTAACCACACAAAACCTTGGCTCACATTGTGGTTCATTAACACAAAATTCCGTGATGTGGAGGATCACAGTAACCTCACTCTTTTCCCTTCCAGTATTGAATGGCAGCCCCTCTACCGAAGAAAGCCCAAGCCTGTAAAAATATCCTGCAAAATAAGATCTAAACATTCAAATGGCCAAACTCAAAGTGTATTTAAAAATCCAGAATTGCCCTTTGCCCAAAAGTTTTCATTTAAAACATCTAGCATATTAAATTAGAAATACTTCCTTCAGCCTTTTATAAACAAACTATTTCAATTTTGCACTGGAACTAAAAATGTTAATTTATTTCATAGACCTCTTCATACCACAATACTGAGGATTTTAGGCATGGGTTCACCTTTAGATAATCGTAGCTCAACTTTATTGAGTGAAGTAGTGTTCCTTTCTCCCCCAATCTTGTCTGTTATAATACAAGATTTAATTATAGGTCTGCCCTTAAGCTGTGGGTATATATTTACTCAGAAAGTATGAAAGTATTAGTCACTCAGTTGTGTCCACCTCTCAGTTGTGACCCATGGACTTTAGCCTGCCAGATCCTCTGTCCATGAAATTTCCCAGGCAAGAATACTGGAGTGGGCTGCCATTTTCTCCTTTAGGGAATTTTCCCACCCCAGGGATAGAACTCACATCACTTAGGCCTCCTGCATTGGCAGGCCAGATTCTTTACCACTCCACCACCCAAATACATAATTAAAAAAGTAATTTTGTTAGTATTTTTATTTGCCCAAGATAACCCATTAGAAAAAAAGTGTTTTCCTTTTTACTTGATTTGAAGTAGTCTATGAGTTTCTAGAAGACAGAGATTGCCTTTTATTCATCTCAGAATTCCTAGCAGAATCTTGTGTGATGGTTTCAACGATTAGCAAAGCCAGTTAAAATTAGGTGAGATTAAAATTAGGTTCCTGTATAAGAAATGATACTTCTATATTGAAAAGTAGAATTGCAAGTCAGTTCCCTTGAGATTTTATTCTGAGTTTAGATGGTTCTAGGACTTGCAGTCTGTATAAATAATGGCCCTTAAGCCTGTGCAAGGCAGGGGAACTTGGGTCTAGGGCAAGATAAGTAGGCTAGAAATGGAAGAAACACTCCAATCTCATTTAGTATGTCCTGGTTTTCAAAATTCAACTCATGGTCTTGCTATGCCTTATGCTAATTAATAAGCATGACATCTGTTTTAACATTTCGTATTTGATATGTATAAGCTTACTCCATTGTCTGCTGTTTCTAGAGTGATCATCCCAACATGCAAATCTAATCATGTCACTTCCTGTTTAAAATTCTTCAATGGCTTCTTAAGATATCAAGATAAAATCGCACTGCTTAGCATGATTTACAGTGAGTTACACCAGGCTTTTATACTGAAAAGTAGGATTGCAAATTGGTTCAGTTGAGGTTTTATTCTGAGTTTAGATGGTTCTAGGACTTGCAGTCTGTGTAAATGGTGGTCCTTCACCAGTCCCCAGCTCTCTGCTGTCTTCTCCAGGTAGCTGGAAGCACCCACAGCCTTTCATCAGTCAGTCCCCATTCTGCTTCCTTGCACAGGAGAGAACAGGGCCCCTCAATGCAAGGACAAGATTCCACGTAGATGTCTTCTCTCTGCCTGAGGTGTATTTTGAAGGGATAGGATAATACTCTGTGTGCCCTTTCTTGGTGTTGACAAGTAGTTTTTCTATCTGCCTCCTCTCAACAGGTTTTGGGGTTAATAGACAAACAAGCTCCCCATAAGGACTGTGATGTTACTCTGTTCTCCTCAAACAAAGCACAGTGGGGATGGTTGTGGGTTCCTTGAGAGTGACTTGAATCTGGTTTATTATTAATTTTCAGTTTGTCTTCCCAGATCACTGGCCCTTACTCAAGTTGGACAATAGAAGCATCTGTCTTTAGAATGTGAAAGGATGGCATATATTTCCCCTCCTCTTCTACTAGTTATCCCTCATAAAATGTAAATGTATATTCAAGGGGAGGAGTTTACCCCCATTCATCCTTTTAATAGCTTGATGACCTTAGTGTAACCCTTCTGAAGCCTAAAATATTCATTAAGGACCGAAAATCATTTTCCTTCCAGTTGAGGGAGGGACATTTTGAATCTCCTATCCACTTTCAAAGGAAAGGAATCAGATTGTAAGACAGAACCAGTTTGAGATGCTTTCTGTAAGCCATGATGCTCAGTAGGAGTGAGTTAAAGTTTCCTTTTCCAGGAAATTATCACACCCCTCAGTGAACAGCCTCCCCTTTGCCCTCTTCCCATTTGCTGCAAAACTGGTGTGCTTGATATCTGGAAGTTCACTAACACCTCATTGTGAGTGGGAAAAATAGAACAGAGTGCTGGGGAGCAGGCAAGGACAGGAGGTCAGTGCGTTGACCTGGATTTGGAGGCTATGGTTCCTTGAACAACTTCACCCCCGCCCCGCGGGCTTCCTTGACCCGCCTTACTCGGTGTTGGGGGCTATGCGCCCTCTGCTGGGCAGAGCAACACCTGCATCCACCACATTAACGCATTTCAAGCTTTTGAAATGCGTTTTCAGGAGCAGATTTTCTTCTCAGCAACGATACTATGCTGGTGCAAGATGGTGGTCATAATACAGAGAGTTAGGTTGTTGAGCATAATTTCAAGTCTGATCTGAGAAAACAAACAAGAACTCATTTTATGTTCCACTGAGGTCAACTGCATACCCACCTGTTTCTTCTCTTTGCCTTAGAAGATTTTTGATGTATTTGAACACTCCCTCTGTGTAGCCTAGTTTATATATATATGTATATTAATATTCCAATTACAGGGCTTAAAACTTGTTTTGAATTTCATGTGCTTATTTTGTTGTGATTCAACAAGCATTATATATACCAGGCACTGTGCAGGGTTGTGCAAAGCACTAGGCAATGGAGGATGAGAGAAATATTTTGATAACCGAGAAGCTCAGTCCAGAGGGAGACCTTATATAAAAGGGCGTTAATGGGACTTCCCTGGCATCCCAGTGGCTAGGACTGCACCCCTACTGTAGTTGGCACAGGGTTCAATCCCTGACCAGGGTAAAACCCTGCATGCCATGCAGCACAGTCAAAAATTGAGGAAAAAGAGCTTTAATATTAATAAGAAAAGGGACAAGTTGTTTGGAAAGCACTGAGGTTGAGATAACAATGCTACAAAGGTACAGAAGTTAAGGTGTACCTCATAGGATAGAAAAGGACTACTGAGAGATGTTTGTGTGTTTGCCTGTCGGGCAGAGTGGTCAACAGCAGATAGTAGGTGGTAGAATGAAGGAGTGGTCCTTTGTATGACTCAAGAAAGCAGAGCCATTTGAGAGGCTGAAGTCCATTAAGTGGAGAGTGGTGCAAGCCTAGAGTGGTAGTTTAGAGCCAGCTTATGAAGGGCCTTAAACAACATGCTAAGCAGATTGGATTTTATTCAGCTGGATATGGGAAGTCATGGGAGCACTGTAACCAGGAGAATATAATGACTGCTCTCCATTTAAAAAAATTTATTTAGTTTTGGCTGCATTAGGTCTTAGTTGCATCATACAGGATCTTTCATTGGGGAGTGTGTGTTTAGTTTCCCCAAAGCATGTGGGATCTTAGTTTCCCTGTCAGTGATTGAACCTGTGTCCCTGCATTGGCAGGAGAATTCTTAATCACTGAACCAGGGAAGTCCTTACCCTTCAGTTTAGAAATATCTCCAGACAGTAGAAAATGGATAAGGGGTAAAGGAATGTCAAAATACCAACAGGAGGCTATTTAACAAACTGTTGCAGTAGAAAAGAAAAAGGAATGATGGTGGAGATCCAGGGGAAGGGATTAATTGGAAAACTAAGGAAATCCATTGGGTATAGAGAATGAAAAAGATGGATGAAAGGAGAAAGGCCTGACTAGTAGATTCAACAATGATACCAGGGTGAGCAGAAAATGACTCATAGTCGTGAGTTTGAGATGACTGTATGTAAGGATACCCACTGTATATGGGTATGGAAAGATGAGTCTTGAGCTCAAAGAGAGGCAATGGCTAATGGGGAAGATTTGGGACTCACCAGCTTGAGTCTGAGGAACCGGTGAGAATGCCATGAAGAGTCTTTATAGAGACAGGGGGATAGAAGCATGCTTGGAACATTTCACGTTCTATTTTACTTAGTAGAGTAAGGTGACTATTTTAATACCTCCTTTTTCAGTTCAGTTCAGTCGCTCAGTTGTGTCTGACTCTTTGCAACCCCATGAATCACAGCACACTAGGCCCCCTGTCCATCACCATCTCCCGGAGTTCACTCAGACTCACGTTCATCGAGTCTGGGATGCCATCCAGCCATCTCATCCTCGGTCGTCCCTTTCTCCTCCTGCCCCCAATCCCTCCCAGCATCAGAGTCTTTTCCAACGAGTCAACCCTTTACATGAGGTGGCCAAAGTACTGGAGTTTCAGCTTTAGCATCATTTCTTCGAAAGAAATCCCAGGGTGGATCTCCTTTAGAATGGATTTGTTGGATCTCCTTGCAGTCCAAGGTACTCTCAAGAGTCAACACCACAGTTCAAAAGCATAAATTCTTTGGCACTCAGCCTTCTTCACAGTCCAACTCTCACATCCATACATGACCATAGGGAAAACCATAGCCTTGACTAGATGGACAACCTTAGTTGGCAAAGTAACGTCTCTGCTTTTGAATATACTATCTAGGTTGGTCATAACTTTTCTTCCAAGGAGTAAGCGTCTTCTAATTTCATGGCTGCAATCACCATCTGCAGTGATTTTGGAGCCCCCCAAAATAAAGTCTGACACTGTTTCCCCTGTTTCCCCATCTATTTCCCATGAAGTGATGGGACCGGATGCCATGATCTTCATTTTCTAAATGTTGAGCTTTAAGCCAACTTTGTCACTCTCCTCTTTCACATTCATCAAGAGGCTTTTGAGTTCCTCTTCACTTTCTGCCATAAGGGTGGTGCCATCTGCATATCTGAGCTTATTGATATTTCTCCCAGCAATCTTGATTCCAGCTTGTGTTTCTTCCAGGCCAGCGTTTCTCATGATGTACTCTGCATAGAAGTTAAATAAGCAGGGTAACAATATACAGCCTTGACGTACTCCTTTTCCTATTTGGAACCAGTCTGTTGTTCCTCCTTTTTAAATATCAAATGTTGTCAAGGATGTGGATTTGGCTCTTAATGATACACCTATTCAGAAATAAGTTTTTATTTTATTTTTTTAAAAATGTACTTCTACATGATAGAGTCTCGAGTCTTCTTTGTGGAGTTCATTAGCTTTAGCATCTTGGATTTATGTCAATGTATGTTTTCAAAAAATCATATTAAATCAGAAATGACTTAAAAATAAGCTGCATGAACTTGGTCTATATAGGTTAAGCCTAGATTAAGCTATAAATGTGATAACGTGTAAAGATTGGGTTCACACTGTGCATTTCCATTTAAAAAAAGATAGGGTTCATTTTGGGTGGTATTTGGGATGGGAAAATGGAAAAAGATCTAATTTCTTCTGATCTTGAGGGAATCAACATTTATTTTCATAAAATCAATGGATTTATTTTTTATTTAATAAAATATTTATTTATTTTTATTTATTTGCCTGCACCAAGTC
This sequence comes from Madoqua kirkii, assembly GCA_006408675.1. Taxonomy (NCBI): domain Eukaryota; kingdom Metazoa; phylum Chordata; class Mammalia; order Artiodactyla; family Bovidae; genus Madoqua; species Madoqua kirkii. The sequence continues at coordinate 7,050 of SJYC01035146.1, forward strand.
TTAGTTGTGTCATGTGGGGTCTAGTTTTCTGACCAGGGATTGAACCCAGGCCCCCTGCATTAGGAATGTGGAATCTTAGCCACTGGACCACCAGAGAAGTCCCTTCATTTTAAAATCTATATTCATAGGCACAACTGGTTCTAAAAAAATGCCTAGAGTTCTAATCTCTTAATGAGGAGGGAGGAATTAGAGATTATGCTGTAAAATCTTATGTTTTATAGGTGAGGAAACTGCCCAGTAAATTTAAGAAGCATTGCAGGCTGTATCTTATGCCTCTTTAGGGGATTCATAACTCACATTGTCACATTAAAAGGTCAGAGAAGTTCTGCAGGAAAGAAAGTACTGATTTTGTTTAACTTAGATTTCCCAGTCTTATATGATGACTAACCCAGTATTCCTGAGTTTGAATAATGGTGTTTTAAAAGTTTGATTTGTAATTACATGGAGTAGTGTAAAATTTCAAACTATTAGCCATAAAACTAAGTTTAGTTAGTGAACATTATTGATTCCTTTATATTTATGGGCATTGTGTTAGGTACCTAAGAACATAAGGATTACTCACTAGATATCAATAATAATCATAGTAGTAGTAATAGCTAAAACTTGCTGACTGCTCACTCGCTGCTAAGAAATTTGCCAAGTATTTTACATATGCCATCTCTTTTAATACTCCCAACCCTGCCAAGGACGTTAGTAATATTTGAGTGAGTGAGTGAGTGAGTGAGTGAAGTCACTCAGTCGTGTCCGATTCTTTGCGACCCCGTGGACTGTAGCCTATCAGGCTTCTCTGTCCATGGGATTCTCCAGGCAAGAATACTGGAGTGGGTTACCATTTCCTTCTCCAAGGGGTCTTCCCAACCCAGGGATCGAACCCGGGTCTCCTGCATCAGAGGCAGACGCTTTAACCTCTGAGCCACCAGGGAAGCCACAGTATTTGAGTACTGCATATGTAAGAAAAGAGAAAATTAAGGCTCAGAGGGGTGAAGTTATTTTCTTAAGCTCATAGACCTTGTGAATTATAGTACTGGGATTCAAATGTATCATGAAATGTTATGGAAAAAGTAATGAATTTGAGTCAGTTCTACTGAGGTGGGCCAACCAAGAGCCTGTTATAGAGAGCGAAGTAAGTCAGAAAGAGAAGAACAAATATCATATATTAAGCACATATATGTGGAAACTAGAAAGATGGTACTGATGACCTGCTTTCAGGGTAAGAACAGAGAGACATATAGAACAGACTTGTGGACACAGTAGGGGAAGGAGAAGGTGGGAGGAATTGAGAGAGTAGCGCTGACACATACACATTGTCATGCGTGAAGTGAATAGCTAGTGAGAAGTTGTTGCATAATGCAGGGAGCTCACCTCAGTACTCTGTGACAACGTAGAGGGCTGGGATGTGATGGGGTGGGGGGTAGGAAGGAGGTTCAAGAAGGAGGGGACATATGCATACTGTATGGCAGAAACCAACACAACATTGTAAGGCAGTTATCCTCAAATTAAAAATAAGTTAAAGATGTTATGGAAACATACCTGAACAAAATTTTTAGCCAACCCAATAGTTTCTGTCTGATCCCATCATTCACATTCTTAACACAACAGCACTGTCCTTAGAGAATATGCAGCTAAATAATATCCACAAACATTCTCAAGATGGGCTTCAGGTAGCTTGACTTCAGAATCTCAAACTGTCATGTCTAATGTTAATCCTTGATTTTACCTTGACAAGTCTTCCATATTTAGCAGACAGCATGACCCCTTTCTCTCTAAATCTGAAGCTGTTCTTTGTTGGGATATAGTATCTCATTTTTTCCATATTACATAATGCAACATATGAGGTAGATGAGGATATAGCTAATTTACAACTTTCCTGTATGGTTTCTGAATATTCCTTTAAAAAAATTTTTTTAAGTGGGGAAATTGGGCACTGTATTTTAAATCTTCTTTATACACTCTAGGCAATACTTAAACATTTAACTCTTAGCAATTTGTGTTTTTAATGGAATAGGGTTTTCCTTTGGGTCATTTTCATAGAGTAACTTGGGTTGTCCAAACATACTCTGAAATACATTGGGGATTATGGTTTCAACACATGTAAGCCTAAGGCCAAAGTATGAGTAACACATGATATTTTGTTACATTTCATGAACAAACCACTGTTTTGTGGTATAATGCAAAACATAGCTAAGTAGTTTAGATCACTATCAGGCATTACAGGGTTAGGTTTTCAATTTATGTGATTACTGAAAGCTCATTAGAAGTATATTCTCTAGCTCTAGGGAATGCAGCCTAGAAAACTGTGGTTTCCCTTGTGAAAATGATATATTTTTAGTTCATTTATTATGTTTTTAGTTTATCTCAATTATATCCCTTTGTACTTTTAGGACAATAGTTGAATTTACAAATAAAATAAACTTACAAAATCTATTTACCAATGAGCCAAAAAGGTTTAAAAAAAAAAGAAAAGGAAGAAAACACATTATTTTTATTAACTTAAGCTCAGTCTCTGGAATATCACAGGTTTTCTATCAGTAAGAACACTATTACAAATTTTTCTCTTTAGGTAGTATCAACTGTAATGTGGTAGAAAACTCTAAATTCAAGTTCTGGCTCTAGTATACACTAGAAAAGCATTTTGACTCTTTGATTTTGGTTTCCTAACTTAGAAAATTGGCCTACCGTTACGTGCTCTGCTATATGAGAGCTCTTCTGAGAATGCTAGGAATAAGATGAGCTTTACAATTACTCATACATGGGTCATTTTCTCTTTCTGACTCTGTGATCTTGATTAAGTTATATCTGAGCATTGGTTTCCTTATTTGTTAAAAAATGATAATGATAGTGTCTACCTGATTGACTCATAGGCACATCTCCTTTCATTGCACTAGACTCTCTTGTGCTACAGGATATTGTGTTCTTCACAAACTGAAGATTTATGGTGGCTTGTGCATTCTGAGTCACTTCAGTCATGTCCAACTCTTTGCGACCCTATGGGCTGTATTCTGCCAGGCTCCTCTGCCCATGGGATTCCGCAGGCAAGAATACTGAAGTGGGTTGCCATACCCTCCTCCAGGGAATCTTCCTGACCCATGGATTAAAACTGCATCTCTTATGTCTCCTGCATTGCAGGCGAGTTTGAAGCAATTGTATATTGAGCAATTCTATTGGCCCCAATTTTCCAACAGCATTTATTCTCTTAGTGTTGCTGTGCCACATTTTGATGATTCTCACAATATTTCAAACCTTTACAGTATTATTATATTTGTTGTGGTGGTCCTTGATCAGTGATCTTTGTTGTTGCTGTTATAACTTCCTGCATGCCAGGAACAGCACCCATATAGGACAGTGAACTTAATTGATAAATGTGTTTTGGCTACTTCACCAAATTGGCCAGTACTCTGTCATACTCTCTCTTCTCTGGCCTCTCTGTTCCCCAGGACACAAAAATGTTGAAATTAGGTCAATTAATAACCCTACAGTGACCACTAGGGGTTCGAATGTTCAAAAGAAGATTCATGTCTCTCATTTTAAATCAACAACTAGAAATGATTAAGCTTAGTGAGGAAGGCACATTAAAAGCTTAGATAGGCTGAAACTTGTGACCCCATGGACTGTAACCTGTCAGCCTCCTCTGTCCATGGGGGTTCTCGAGATAAGAATACTGGAGTGGTTGCTGTGCTCTCCTTCAGGGGATCTTCCCAACCCAGGGATGGAACCCAGGTCTCCACCCATTGCAGGCAGATTCTATTACTGTCTGAGCCACCAGGGAAACTCAAAAATGCTGGAGTGGGTAGCTATCCCTTCTCCAGCAGATCTTCATGACTCAGGAATCAAACCAGGGTCTCCTGCATTGCAGGTGAATTCTTTACCCTCTGAGCTACAAAGGAAGCCCAATTAAGCACAGATAGTTGATCAAAACAGCCACAATATTCCCTTAACCAAAAGTCTAATCCAGAGCAAGGTCCAACTCCCCTCAACTCTGTGAAAGCTGAGAGAGGTGAGGAAGCTGCCGTAGAAAAGTTTGAAGCTGCAGAAGTTGGTTCATTAGGTTTAAGGAAAGCAACTGTGTCCATAACATAAAAATGCAAGATGAAGCAACAAGTGTGGATGTAGAAACTATAGTGAGTTATCCAGAAGATCTACATGAGATAATCAATGAAAGTGGCCACACTAAACAATGGATTTTCAATGTAGAAAAAAATGGTTTATTGTTGGAAGACGATGCCATCTAAGACTTTCATGGCTAGATCGGAGAAGTCAGTGACTGGCTTCAAAGCTTCAAAGGGCAGGCTGACTGTATTAAGGGCTAATGCAGCTAGTGACTTTAATTTGAAGCCAATGCTCATTTACCATCTGAAAATCTTAAGGTCCTTAAGAATTATGTTAAATCTACACTCTGCTCTATAAATTAAACAGCAAACCCTGGATGACAGCTCATTTGTTTATGACATGTTTTACTGAATATTTTAAGCCCTGTGTTGAGACCTGTGGCTCAGAAAAAGAAGATTCATTTTAAAATATTACTGCTTACTGACAATGTGTCTGGTCACTCAAGAGCTGTGATGGAGATGGACAATGAGATTATTGTTGTTTTCATTCCTACTTTAACACACAATAACCAACCTATGAACCATAGAGTAATTCCAACTTTCAAGTCTTATTATTATTATTTAAGGAATATATTTCATCAGGTGTAGCTTCCATAGAGAGTGATTCCTCTGATGGATCCAGGCAAAGTCAATTGAAAACCTGCTGAAAAGGATTCACCATTCTACCTGCTATTAAGAACACTGATGATTCAGAATATTAACATTAACAAGTTTGGAAGAAGTTGATTCCAACCCTCATGGACAACTTTGAGGAGTTCAGGACTTTACTGGAGGATGTAACTGCAAGTGTGGTGGAAATAGCAAGCTAGAGTTAGAAGTGAAGCCTGAAGATGCATATGAATTTCTGTGATCTCACGAAAAAATTTCAGTGGATGAGGACTTGCTTCTTATGGATAAGCAAAGAAAGCATTTTCTTGAGATGGAATCTATGCCAGATGAGCATGTTGTGAAGATGATTTAAATGATAATTGTGTGCATGCACTCAGTCGTGTATGACTCTTGGCAGCCCCACAGACTGTAGCCCTCCAGGCTCCCCTGTCCATGGAATTTTCCAGGCAAGAATGCTGGAGCAGGTCACCATTTCCTACTCTAGGGGATCTTTCTGACACAAGGATTGAACTTGCATCTTTTGTGTCTCCTGCCTTGGCAGGCATGTTCTTTATTGCTAGTGCCACGTGGGAAGATGAAATGACAATTAGGGATTTGGAATATTATATCAACTTAGTTGATAAGGCAGAGGCAGGGTTTTAGAGGATTGGTTCTAATTTTGAAAGTAGTTCTCTGTGACTAAACTAGTATCAAACAGCATTGCATATACAGAGAAATCTTTCATGAAATGAAGAGTCAACTGATAGGGCCAACTTCACTGTTTCATTAGTTTTACAAGTTGCCACAGGCACTCCAACCACCTCTATCAACAAACGCCTCTTCAATCTGCCATCAACATTGAAGCAAGACCTCCACCAGCAAAAAGATAATGACTCATTAAAGGCTCAGATGGTGGTTAGCATTTTTTAGCAATAATATATTTTAAAATTAAGCTATGCATGAGTTGGACATGACTGAGCGACTTCACTTTCACTTTTCACTTTCATGCATTGGAGAAGGAAACAGCAACCTACTCCAGTGTTCTTGCCTGGAGAATCCCAGGGACAGGAGAGCCTGGTGGGCTGCTGTCTATGGGGTGATGCAGAGTTGGACACGACTGAAGCAACTTAGCAGCAGCAGCAGCAGCAGCATGCACATTTTAAAAGACATAATGCTATTGCATATTGAATAGACTACATGCATGTGCGTGCGTACTCAGTTGCCGAGTTGCGTCCTACTCTTTGTGACCCTAAGGACTGTTGCCTGCCAGGCTCCTCTATACATGGGATTTCTCAGGTAAGAATTCTGGAGTGGGTTGCCATTTTCTTCTCCAGGAGTCAAACTCCCATCTCCTGCTTGGCAGAGGGATTCTTTACCACTGAGCCACCAGGAAAACAAATAGACTACAGTATAGTGAAAACATATTTTTTTGTGCATTGAGAAACAAAAAGATTTTTAAATCTCTCTATTGCAATATTCACTTTATTGTAGTGGTCTGGAATTGAACCCATAAAGTCTCCAAGGTATGCCTGTATTGTGCGGGTTAAATTAGATAATGTATGTAAGTATCATAGACCAGAATGGGATGCAGGGTAGTTTCACACTCCATGTTAAATTCTTTTCCTTCTTCCTTACAAAATATGTGTTATAATGATTTTGTTCTTTTATATACTTTATTTTATATAAATATGAATACTCTAAAATTGCACTTAAAACTCTTAATAAATAACATGAAAGCAACAGATGTGGCTTATATAATAATATACCTGATACCTGAAGAACTGGACCTCATTTGATTCAACACATTTGCTGAATTTTTGCTATGCAAATACATTGGACTAACTAATGAGAACTGATCTCATTCTGAAATCTTGATAAGTCTGCATTACAGAATAAGGAGTTTTTGGTTTTGTTTGTTTTTGTTTCATTTTTCACAAAGTAAGAGTTCACCATTGGCAATATACTAGCATTACTTGGTAATAATCTATGTCCTCAGTTTAAAACAAAAACATTGACCTATTTTAAGAACTGAAATATTGTCTGCAGAAACCATCCTTCTGTTAATCTAGAGGTCTTTCTATATCAGGGTGGCAGGATGATGCTCTGAAAAGGATGTGTGTGAAGGAAACAATTTAGCATCCATCTGTGAGTCTTAAGTAGTTGCACATTGGCTGAAATAGTCTGATTTGTGATTTTGGAATAATCATTTAAATTGGGCTGTTTATCTGCAGTGCCTTTAACTTAATTCTTGGAGACTTTTTCTCTCCTTGCACTGACCATCAGGAAGCTTAAAACTGAATCTATTATCCAGTTATAGTCACCTTGTGATATTTTAGCTGGTCTCTCATTTTTCTTGGCCCTGATTTTTAAATGTGTCTTTTATTAGTGATTTCATAAAGCTTATTGAGTAAGGGGGGAGTATTCATATAGTAAATAAATAATTCTAGTTGAACTTTTTGTTAGAAGAGACCAAGTTCCCAAATGAGCCAGACATTTGACTATTCATGGGTAAGAAAAACCTGGGTCAACTTACATTTCATCTGCTCTCTCTTGGAAAACGCAATTTTTTAGGCAATCCCCAAACTGAGTGTTTGTAAATGGGGTATTCTTAGAAGAGACCAGCAGATCCCCATAATCTCTGAACTGCCCTTGGAATCAAAGTGCTAGTTTGAACAACAGTCCTGTAACAGTCTGTTATGTGTGGCTCCACCTTGTGCCAAGGGGATTTATTTGTGCTTATGGCTTCAGATTCCATCATGAGCCTCTGTGTTTCTCCATGTCAGTTTAAGATTAATTATTGTAATTCTCAAGGCAACTGAGTACCTGTCAGAGTTTCCGACTGGATCGACACTCCTGCCCGATCCAGAAGTGGGAAGGGTGTGGGAAGAAGTAGATTTGGAGGGAAGGACATGCCTTTTTGACATTTCCCCTAAGCAAGGTTGGTTCTCCACAAGGCTTTGATGTTCCACTGTTAACAGTGCACACAGACACCTTCATGTGTACTTGCTGTACACCTTCATGTGTACATTTTTTCTCTCTCATACTTTTATATTTAATCAAGATATATCAGATTTAGTAATGAACTCCAGAATGACCATATGCTTTGATGTATAATTCCTTTTCCAACATTAAAAATGTAAAAGCTATTAGATCGTGAATCTGTAAATAGTTATTCTCTCATTCAAGTTACCATAATTTATCAGTAGATTCAATTTTCTTTAGTATGCTACTTTTATCTTTTGCTGTCTCATGGTAGTTAGTAATGACTTATTAAGGATAATACTCTAGGATGTTTTCCATTTTAGATCACTGATGGTGAGATGTGATTGAAAGAGGGCTGAAACATATTTTACATACTTTTCAAACTTCAGGAAATAGAGTTATTGGATCTTCATGCAGAATGTTGGTTTTATTTTAAATCAAATGCTATCCCTATGTCATATGTGCTCCATTGAGTCTCTTGGGGCAATAATCCTGTGAGGAAAACAATCACAAGATATACTGAGTTATGTAGTAGCACTACTACTATTATTACTGCCAGGTAACTGTATTTTTAATATCTGCCAAACTTTTTAATCAATATGTTTTATATATTATCTTATTTGAACTTCATAATCTTAGAAAGCAAATGTTATTATTATCCTCATTTTGCAACTCTTTAAGGGCGGGCATTTTTATTATCTTCACTTTACAGGTGAATAAACAGACACAGACAGGTTAAGCCACTCGTCCAAGGTCACAGCCATTGAGCAGCAAAGCTGATCTTCCAACCTGGGCGGCTTATACGCAGAGGTGCTCTTTAACCAGTATCATAGAGCCACCTTCTTAGTCATTTTTTATTGTTATTATTTTATAAATTTCTACTGTACTAAAGCATTGTTGGAAGCTAGATTACCCCCCTGATTTGGTGCAGCCTCCCAATGAGACTGTTATGATGATGGTTATGATTATAAAAATGTGTTATGAAGTTTCAATGTATGTGGTGATATATCTGATGGCTAACATTGATTGATTATGGCATGTCAGTCATCATTCAGAGTTCTTTACATATGTTAAGCCAAGCCACTCCTCCAGTGGCCTGACAACTGGACCCTCCCCTAGTCTCAACCATATAAGGAACTTGCTTCCCCAGCCCGTGGAGCAAACAAGGCAATCTGTTACTTGTTTCACCCCCCTTGTGCTGTGCCACAAGCTCCAGTAAAGTCTTATCTAGAAAAAAGAAAAGGAACCTCCCCTCCTCAAAAAACAAAACAAAACAAAACAAAAAAACCCCACACATTTTACATGCATTAAAACATTTAGTTCTACTATTACTTAAGTATCATTAAGGATAATAACTTCATGGCAAACAAATGGGGAAAAAGTGGAAACAGTGACAGGTTTTATTTTCTGTGGAAGGTGCCTGCAGCCATAAAATTAAAAGACACTAACTCTTTAGAAGAAAAGCTGTGACAAACTTAGTGTATTAAAAAGCAAAGACATCACTTGGCCACAAGGGCCATTTAGTCAAAGCTATGATTTTTCCAGTAGTCATATATGGATGTGAGAGTTGGACCATAAAGAAGACTGAGTGCTAAAGAACTGATGCTTTTGAATTGTAGTGCTGGAGAAGACTCTTGAGAGTTCCTTGGACTGCAAGGAGATCAAATGTTGTTGTTGTTCAGTCACTCAGTTGTGTCTGTCTCTTCACCACTCCTTGGGCTGCAGCATGCCAGGCTTCCCTGTCCTTCATCATCTCCCAGAGCCTGCTCAAACTCTTGCCCATTGAGTTGGTGATGCTATCCAACCATCTCATCCTCTGTCACCCACTTCCCCTTCTGCCTTCAATCTTTCCCAGGGTCTTTTGTAGTCTGTCAGGTCTTTGCATTAAGTGGCCAAAGTATTGGACTTCAGCTTCAGCATCAGTCCTCCCAGTGAATATTCAGGATTGATTTCCTTTAGGATTGAAGCTGAAGCTTCAGCACTTTGGCCACTGAGATGAAGAGCTGACTCACTGGAAAAGAACTTGATGCTGGGAAAAATTGAGGGCAGGAGAAGCGGGTAACAGAGGATGAGATAGTTGGATGGCATCACTGACTCAGTGAACATAAGTTTGAGTAAACTCTGGGAGATGGTAAAGGATAGAGAAGGCTGGCATGCTGCAGTCCATGGAGTCACAAAGTCAGACACAACTTAGCGACTCAACAACAACAACAACAGTTACAACAACAAGAAGGATAATAACAGTTACTTTGTTGTTGTTCAGTCACTCAGTTACTAATTCATAGAATTAAATATATCCATATATGGTGCTGGAGAAGACTCTTGAGAGTCCCTTGGACTGCAAGGAGATCCAACCAGTCCATCCGAAAGCAGATCAGTCCTGGGTGTTCATTGGAAGGACTCATGTTGAAGCTGAAACTCCAATACTTTGGCCACCTGATGTGAAGGGATGACTCATTTGAAAAGACCCTTATTCTGGGAAAGATTGAGGGCAGGAGGAGAAGGGGACGACAGAAGATGAGATGATTGGATGGCATCACTGACTCCATGGACATGGGTTTGGGTAGACTCTGGCAGTTGGTGATGGACAGAGAGGTCTGGCGTGCTATGGTTCATGGGGTCGCAAAGAGTCGGACACGACTGAGCGACTGAACTGAACTGATATATGCAAAGTACATGGAATGCATAGTGTTCTGTAAATGCTAGTTATTATTCATATGTTACAGATGAGGAGACTGAGACTTTACCGAGGTTAAATGCTTACTCACAGGCACATAGCTGTTTAGAGGCAGAGCAGGGCTTTGAACTGAGATAGTCATGTTCCCGAGGACATATTTATGTACCATACAAGCAAGAAAAATCAGGACCTTTATGGATTATTTCTTTGCTTTTACTTGCTCCATTTCCCAGTAATTGAGGTTTTTGGTTTACTCATGAGAAGAAGTTTAGTATCAGGGTTTAGAGGAAATGATTTGGAGTTAGCCTGCCTGGACTGGCACACCATTTCTGTCCCTTGATAGCTGTGCAATCTTGGGAAATTTACCTAAATTCTCTCTGCTTTGGGTTTCTCTTCATACAATGGAGATGATTATTATATATTGGGTTGTTATGAAGATTAAAGAGGAAAACCTATATAAAGCTATTTGTATAATGCTGGGCATGTGGTAGCATTCAAATAAGATTAACTGACATTATTATGAATATTAGAAATAAAATTACATTTATAATTCACAAGTATACTTTGAAATTTAAAGTCCTTGATTAAATCCTAGGGGCCAAATTTAGTGAATTCTTCTAGAAGCTATACCAGACTCTCTCTCAAAGTCTGTGAGTATGATTGAAAGTCAGAGTATAGGCTATCATCACAGGGGTTTAGGGGGAACACTAGCTGGAGTAGAGACTAGGGGCATCAGTTGAAAATGACAGAATGTTTGCTGCATTTATTTGGGGCCCTTATAAATACTGTTTAGGCAGTTTATTCCTATCAAGAGTTCACTTAGCTTCGTCATGACTATTTTCTAGACCTGGGGTAGATGGAGAAGAGAGAGAGTGACAAAGAGCACACAGGGTGACAAAGAATACACAGTGGCAAAGAGCACACCTAGAGACTGTCTTAGTGAGTGAATGGTCATAGTGAGTAAAGTAAGTTAGAGAAAGACAAATATATGATATCATTTATAGGTGAAATCTAAAAAAAAGATTTTATTTACCAAAAAAAGAAATAGACTCACAGACATAGAAAACATACTTAAATTAAAAGAGGATAAAGAGGGTGGAGTAAATTGGGAGATTGGGATTAACATATACACACTACTATATATAAAATAGATAACTAAAAAGGACCTACTGTATAACACAGGGAACTCAGTAGTTTGTAATGAACTATACAGAAAAAAGAATCTCAAAAAGAGTGGATATGTATGAAACTGATTCATTTTGTTGTACAGCAAAAACTAATACAACGTTGTAAATGGTTATACTCCTATAAAAATTAATTTAAAAAAAGAGCCTACACACACAATGACATCTTGGCATATGTCTTTCTCATTTCTGGCTCTTTTTTAAAAATTCACTTTTATTGGAGTATAGTTGCTTTATAATGCTTTGTTAGTTTTTTGTGTACAGCAAAGGAAATTAGCTATATGTATACATATATCCCTTCTTTTTAAAATTTTATTTATTTTTTATTGAAGGATAATTGCTTTATAGAATTTTCCTGTTTTATGTCAAACCTCAACATGAATCAGCCATAGGTATACATTAATCCTCTCCCTTTTAAAATTCCCTCCCATCTTCTTCCCCATACCACCCATCTAGGTTGATACAGAGCCCCTGTTTGAGTTTATTGAGCTATACACCAAATTCCCACTGGCTGTCTATTTTACGTGTGGTAATGTAAACTTCCACATTACCACACGTACTTCCCTGGTGGCTCAGAGGTTAAAGCGTCTTCCTGCAATGTGGGAGACCTGGGTTCGATTCTTGGGTCAGGAAGATCCCCTGGAGAAGGAAATGGCAACCCACTCCAGTATTCTTGCCTGGAGAATCCCATGGACGGAGGAGCCTGGTGGGCTACAGTCCATGGGGTCGCACAGAGTCGGACACGACTGAGCGACTTCATTTCTTCACTTAAACGTAAACTTCCATGTTACTCTTTCCATACATCTCACCCTCTCCTCCCCTCTCCCCGTGTCCATATGTCTACTCTCTATGTCTGTTTCTCCATTGTTGCCCTGTAAATAAATTCTTCAGTACCATCTTTCTAGATTCCATATATATGCATTAGAATATGTTATTTATCTTTCTCTTTCTGACTCACTCTGTACAATATGTTCTAGGTTTATCCACCTCATCAGAACTGACTCAAATGTGTTCCTTTTTATGGCTGAGTAATATTCCATTGTGCATGTGTACCACAACTTCTTTATCCATTCATCTGTCAATGGACATCTAGGTTGCTTCCATGTTCTGAATGAATGAATGAAGTCACTCAGTCGTGTCCAACTCTTTGAGACCCCATGGACTGCAGCCTATCAGGCTCCTCTGTCCATGGGGTTTTCCAGGCAAGAGTGCTGGAGTGGATTGCCATTTCCTTCTCCAGGGGATCTTCCCGACCCAGGGATTAAACTGGGTCTCCCGCATTGCAGGCAGACGCTTTACCGTCTGAGCCACCAGGAAAGTCCAAACAAGTGAAGTCGCTCAGTCGTGTCCGACTCTTTGCGACCCCATGGACTGTAGCCTACCAGGTGATGCAGCGAACAATGGGATACATGGGTCTCTTTCAATTTTGGTTTCCTCAGAGTATATGCCTAGGAGTGGGATTGCTGGGTCATCTGGTGGTTTTATTCCTAGCTTTTTAAGGAATCTCCATACCGTCTTCCATAGTAGGTATATCGATTTACATTCCCACCAACAATGCCTGAGCATTCCCTTTTCTCCACCGTTTATTGTTTGTAGACGTTTTCATGAGGGTCATTCTGACTGGTGTGAGGTAATATCTCATTGTAGTTTGATTTGTATTTCTCTAATAATGAGCGATGTTGAGCATTTTTTCATGTGTTTGTTAGCCATGTCTTTGGAGAAATGTCTGTTTAAGTTTTTTTCCCACTTTTTGATTGGGTTGTTTGTTTTTCTGGCACTGAGTTGTATAAGCTGCTTGTATATTTTGGAAATTAATCCTTTGTCAGTTGTTTCATTTGCTATCATTTTCTTCCATTCTGAAGGTTGTCTTTTTACCTTGCTTGTAGTTTCCTTTGCTGTGCAAAAGCTTTTAAGTTTAATTAGGTCCCACTTGTTTACTTTGGTTTTTATTTCCATTACTCTAGGAGGTGGGTCATAGAGGATCTTGCTTTGATTTATGTCATCAAGTGTTCTGCCTATGTTTTCCTCTAAGAGTTTTATAGTTTCTGGTCTTACATTTAGGTCTCTAATCCCTTTTAAATTTATCTTTGTGTACGGTGTTAGGAAGTGTTCTAATTTCATTCTTTTACATGTAGCTGTCCAGTTTTCCCAGCACCATTTATTGAAGAGGCTGTCTTTGCCCCATTGTATATTCTTGCCTCCTTTGTAAAAAATAAGGTACCCATAGGTACATGGGTTTATTTATGGGCTTTCTATCTTGTTTCATTGGTCTATATTTCTGTTTTTCTGCCAGTACTATGCTGTCTTGATGACTGTAGCTTTGTAGTACAATCTGAAGTCAGGAAGATTGATTCCTCCAGCTCCATTTTTCTTTCTCAAGACTGCTTTGGCTATTTGGGGTCTTTTGTGTTTTCATATGAATTGTGAAATGTTTTGTTCTAGTTCTGTGAAAAATGCCATTGGTAATTTAATAGGGATTGCATTAAATATGTAGATTGCATTTGGTACTATAGTCATTTTCACAATATTGATTCTTCCTACCCAGGAACATGGAATATCTCTTCATATGTTTATGTCATCTTTGATTTCTTTCATTAGTGTCTTATACTTTTCTCTGTACAGTTGTCTCCTTAGGTAGATTTATTCCTAGATATTTAATTCTTTTTTTTGGAATGGTGAATGGGATTGATTCCTTAATTTCTTTCTAATTTTTAATTATTAGTATATAGAAATACAAGTGATTTCTGTGTATTGCTTTTGTATCTTGAAACTTTCCTTAATTAGGAAACTGATTAGCTCTAGTAATTTTCTGATACTCTCTTTAGGGTTTTTCTATGTACAGTATCATGTCATCTGCAAACAGTGAGAGTCTTACTTCTTCTTCTCCAATCTGGATTCCTTTGATTTTTTTTTCTTCTCTGATTGCTGTAGCTAGGACTTCCAGAACTCTGTTGAATAATAGTGGTGAAAGTGGACACTGTTGTCTTGTTTCTGATCTTAGGGGCAGTGCTTTCAGTTTTTCATCATTGAGAATGATGTTTGCTGTAGGTTTATATGGCATTTACTGTGTTGAGGTAGGTTTCTTCTATGCCCATTTTTTGAAGAGTTTTAATCATAAATGGGTGCTGAATTTTGTCAAAGGCCTTTTCTGCATCTATTGAGATTATCATATGATTTTTACCTTTCAATTTGTTAATAAGGTGTATCACATGGATTGATATACATATATTGAAAAATCCTGCATTCCTGGAATAAGCCCAACTTGATTATGGTGTCTGAGCTTTTTGATGTGTTGCTGAATTTTGTTAGCTGAAATTTTGTTGAGGATTTTTTCATCTATGTTCGTCAGTGATATTGGCCTGTAATTTTCTTTTTTGTGTTGTCTTTGTCTCGTTTTGGTGTCAGGGTAATGGTGGCCCCATAGAATGTGTATGGAAGTGTTCTTTCTTCTGCACTTTTTTGAAAGAGTTAGGAAAATAAGCATTATCTCTTCTCTAAATGTTTGATAGAATTCTCCTGTAAAGCCATCTGGTCCTGGGCTTTTGTTTTTCGGGAGATTTTTGATCACAGCTTCAATTCCAGTGCTTGTAATTGGATTGTTCATAATTTCTATTTCTTCCTGGTTCAGTCTTGGAAGACTGAACTTTTCTGAGAATCTGTCCATTTCTTCCAGGTTATCTATTTTATTGCCATATAGTTCATAATAGTCTCTTGTAATCCTTTGTATTTCTGCATTGTCGGTTGTAAACTCTCCTATTTCATTTCTAAGTTTGTTGATTTGATTCTTCTCTCTCTGTCTCTTTTTTTTCCTTGATGAGTCTGGCTAAACGTTTGTCAATTTTGTTTATTTTCTCAAAGAACCAGCTTTTAGTTTTATTAATGTTTACTATTGTTTCTTTTATTTCTTCTTCATTTATTTCTGCTTGGATCTTTATAATTTCTTTCCTTCTACTATTTTTTTTTTTTGGTTCTTCTTTTTCCAATTGCTATAGGTATAAAGTTAGGTTGTCTATTTGATGTTTTTCTTGTTTCATGAGGTAGGATTATATTGCTATAAACTTCCCTCTTAGAACGATTTTTGCTGCATCTCATAGGTTTTGAGTTGTCGTGTTTTCATTATCATTTGTTTCTAGAATTTTTTCGATTTCCCTTTTAATTTCTTTAATAACCTGTTTGTTATTTAGAAATGTGTTGTTTAATCTCCATGTGTTTGTGTTTTTTACACTTTTTTCCTTGTAATTGATATCTAGTCTCATAGCATTGTGGTCAGAGAAGATGCCTGATACAATTTCAATTTTCTTAAATTTACTGAGGCTTGATTTATGACTCAAGATGTCGTCCATTCTGGAGAATGTTCCATGTGCACTTGAAAAGAAGATCTATTCTTCTGCATTTGGATGAAATGTCCTAATGATATCAATGAGATCCATCTCATCTAATGTATTATTTAAGACTTGTATTTCCTTATTAATTTTCTGTTTTAATGCTCTGTCCATTGGTGTAAGTGGGGTGTTAAAATGACTCAAGATGTCGTCCATTCTGGAGAATGTTCCATGTGCACTTGAAAAGAAGATCTATTCTTCTGCATTTGGATGAAATGTCCTAATGATATCAATGAGATCCATCTCATCTAATGTATTATTTAAGACTTGTATTTCCTCATTAGTTTTCTGTTTTAATGCTCTGTCCATTGGTGTAAGTGGGGTGTTAAAGTCTCCTCTATTACTGTGTTACTGTCAATTTCTCCTTTTATGTCTGTTAGTGTTGGTCTCATGTACTGAGGTGCTCCTATGTTGGGTGCATAGATATCTACAGTTGTTATGTTTTCCTCTTGGGTTGATCCCTTGATCATTATGTAGTATCCTTCCTTATCTCTTGTAATATTCTTTTTTTTAAGGTCTGTTTTTCTGGTATGAGGATTGCTACTCCAGCTTTCTTTTGCTCCTCATTTGCATGGGATATATTTTTCCATCCTCTCACTTTCAGTCTATATGTTTTTTGAGGTCTGAAGTGGGTTTCTTGCAGACAGCATATATATGGGTCTTGTTTTTGTATCCATGCAGCCAGTCTGTGTCTTTTGGTTGGAGCATTTAATCCATTTATATTTAAAGTAATTATTGATATATGTGTTCTTAAGGGGACGACCATGCGCAGCTGTAAGAGTCCTGTAGGCAGGCTAGAAAGCCATCAGAGGGGTTTTTGGATTGAAACACTCTTATTATGCCTAGGAGATTTATTATCTAAAAGCTGTAAATTAAGTTTTTCCAGAAAAAGGTGATGGAGGGACAGTCCTCTGTTAATGTCAGAAGAGTAAGTGGAAAGCATAACACAGTAAAGAAGGCACACTCTGTTTTTGGGGGGATGGATGCTCAGGAAATTCCAGGGAGAACCCCTGAAGCCTGATCGCACCCTTGCATTTTGTCAGGCTTCCTTCCTCATGACCTTTGCCACGGGCTGGATTCCTCACGCTGGCTCCCGGCAGATGACAGAGGATGAGATGGCTCAATGGCATCACTGACTCGATGGACGTGAACCTGAGTGAACTCTGGGAGTTGGTGATGGACCGGGAGGCCTGGCGTGCTGTGATTCATGGGGTCGCAAAGAGTCAGAAACGACTGAGTGACTAAACTGAACTGATTGCAATTTTCTTAACTGCTTGGGGTTGATTTTTCTGAATATTTTTTTCTTCTGTTGTATTTCTTGACTATATAAGTCGCTTTAACATTTGTTGTAAAGCTGGTTTGGTGGTACTAAATTCTCTTAACTTTTGCTTGTCTGAAAAGCTTTTTATTTCTCCATCAATTTGAATGAGATCCTTTCTGGGTACAGTAATCTTGGTTGTAGATTTTTTGCTTTCAGTACTTTAAATATATCCTGCCATTCCCTTTTGGCATGCAGAGTTTCTGCTATATGATCAGCTGTTAAGCGTATGGGGTCTCCTTTGTATGGTACTTGTTGCTTCTCCTTTACTGCTTTTAATAGTCTTTCTTTGTGTTTAGTCTTTCTTAGTTTTACTAGTATATGTCTAGGAGATCCTTTCTGGGTACAGTAATCTTGGTTGTAGATTTTTTGCTTTCAGTACTTTAAATATATCCTGCCATTCCCTTTTGGCATGCAGAGTTTCTGCTATATGATCAGCTGTTAAGCGTATGGGGTCTCCTTTGTATGGTACTTGTTGCTTCTCCTTTACTGCTTTTAATAGTCTTTCTTTGTGTTTAGTCTTTCTTAGTTTTACTAGTATATGTCTAGGTGTGTTTCTTCTTGGGTTTATCCTGTATAGGACTCATTGTGCCTCTTGGACTTCAATGCCTATTTCCTTTTCCATGTTGGGGAAATTTTCAACTATAATCTCTTCAAAAATTTTCTCATACCCTTTCTTTTCCTATTCTTCTGTGATCCCTATAATTCTAAATTCTAATGTTGGTGCATTTGATATGGTCCCAGAGGTCTCTGAGACTGTCCTCAGCTCTTTTCATTCTTTTTACTTTATACTGCTTTTCAGAAGTTATTTCCACCATTTTATCTTCCAGCTCACTGATTCATTCTTCTGCTTCAGATATTCTGCTGTTTATTCCTTCAAGAGTATTTTTACTTTCAGTAATTGTGTTGTTTGTTTCTGTGTGTTTATCTTTAATTCTTCTAATTTTTGCTCATTGATTCTTACATTTTCTCCATTTTGTTTTCAAGGTTTTTAATCATCTTTACTATCATTATTCTGAATTATTTTTCAGGTTTTTTGCGTATTTCCTCTTCATTTATTTATACTTCTGTGTTTCTAGCTTGTTCCTTCATTTGTGCAGTATTTCTATGCCTTGTCATTATTATTTTTTTAAAGTTATTGTGTTTGAGGTCTCCTTTTCCAGGTTTCAAGGAAAGTGTAATTCTTTACTGGAAGAAGATTGAGTTCGCCCTTGCTTTTGGTTTCTTCCCTCCTAAGATTGGCCCAGTGGTTTGTGTGAGCTTCATATAGGGTGAGATTTGTGCTGAGTGTTTGTTTGTTTTTCCTCTTATGGGGAAAGGATGAGTGAGGTGGTAATCCCGTCTGCTGATGATTTGGTTTGGATTTTTGTTTTGTTTGTTGTTTAGGTGAGGTGTCCTGCACAGGGTGCAACTGGTCGGAGGGTAATGCCGGGTCTTATATCAAGTGCTTTCCTTTGTGTATATTATCAGCATTTGATACTACTTAGGGTTAGTTCTCTGGTAGTCTAGGGTGTTGGAGTCAGGGCTTCTACTCCAAAGGCTCAGGGCTTGATCTCTGGTCAGGAACAAAGTTTCAACAAGTGGTTTGTTACGGCATTCAGTTCAGTTCAGTTCAGTCACTCAGTTGTGTCCGACTCTTTGCGACCCCATGAATCACAGCACACAAGGCCTCCCTGTCCATCACCAACTCCCGA
>SJYC01035149.1:0-23401 GCA_006408675.1 Madoqua kirkii
TTACTCAGATAATATTGTCTTTTAAGTTTGGGGAATACACACAGATACACACATGCACACGTCCCAGTATGTAATCAAGAATTTGGTGGTGTGGCATAGAAGAAAATTATGTTTGGTAAGAAACTTTTAAATTCCTGATAATTGCCATTTCTTCATTTTAGAATGAGGCTGGAGCAGTAGAGCCATAAATATTTTTTCTTACTGATATTTTGTTCTGCCTTCAGTCTCAAGGTACCATGTCCCACTGAACAGTGGGTTTTTAAATTTTAGTCAGTTTGTTTCTGCTAATGGTAATTAAAAATCTTTTAACATGCTCAGAAGAGTCAGCCTATGGTTTGTAGTAAACCAATCCAGTGGACTTGAGTTGACCAGTTTGTGGAGTAACTGAGGTTGTGTGTTGTAAGTCAGACACCCTCTGGCTTGGAGTGGTGCTGGTGGTAACTCTTCTGGGATGGAGAGCCTTCCTTCCCCTGGGAACCTCCTTCACGCTCCCCTTGGTCTGAGCCTGCCCCAGAACTCGCCACTCCTGTCATGTCTCCCAAGTAGCTTCCTTGCGCTGTGGGGCATCCTCCCCTCTCCACCAAGATCTCTTTTGGGTAATTTCCAACGTGGAAATTGCTTAATAAACTATCTGCTTATTATTCCTATGCAAAGGAATACTATTACAGTAATAGTAATGGGTTAAGCACTTTTTAGAATACTTTATGTATAATTTTGCATTTACTTATCATCCTGGGAGGTCTTTTAGATACCCAGTCTTGAGATGAAGAACAAGAGTAGTAAGGTAATTTGTGTAGACCCACACAGGCAGTCAAGGCAATGAGTTGAGACCTATGTGCTTACCTAATGTGCTTCTTCTTTTAAAAATAGCCAGATGTACCTTTATATTATATGTGGTTTTAAAACCATGATGGTTAGACCCCAGCCACAAGAAGAACTGCTGTATGTGTGAGAATGAAGTAGAGAGAGGAGGAAGCAAGTGGAGATGGCTCTGTCTTTCCACACTTTCTTCTCTCTTTCACACACACACACACACACACACACACACACACATGTATGTACACACACACACCACGCTGAACAGATCTTCTTTTCCTTGTTTTCACACTGGACTTCCAAATAATAGTTCATCTGAAGGAAAAGTGTCTCTGTAAAATACAAACAAGCTGTGAAAATCACTGCTGTCTAGAATCCCACTTATCATTGTGCTTTCTTATCTCTTCCTTCTCCTGATCTGGAAATGCTAATGTGACTCAGATGTTAGCTTAGGTCACCCTTGTCTCTGAGGTCACCCTGTCCTTTGAGATTTAACTAAAATGGTCTCAATCCCCTGTTTCATATCTCCTGGAAAGTTCCAATGCCATCCCCCAGATTTCTGCCCAACCTCGACCTGATTCTAATGGGTGGTTTTTCCTGGTAAACTTTTGACTTCCCTCGTCTTATCTCCCCCAGCTGTCTTGTTCTCTATTCTCCATGCTGACCCTGAGGGAGAACTCAATCCTTTTTTCTTAACTAGCATCCCCAAGTCATTCCTGTTCACTCCCACATGGCACCATTCCATAGGAATGGTGCTTCCTGTAGGAAGCAGGAGAGTGTTTATATCCCAGTAAAATGCTTAAGAATAGGAGGCCTCCTTGTTCTTAAATATTATTAAGCCACTTTGCCACCAGGAAGTCCCTCTTGACTACATTCCTCTACCACCTCAGGCCTCTCTTGCTCTCAGCTCCTTCTCCTCTCTCATCTCCTCTCCTCCCTTTTTATCATCCCTCCATTCAGAATCCCTCAGCTGTTCATCTAAGGCTGTGTTTGCTGCCTGCTTCTTAACTATGTCTCCCAGGATCTCACCTTTTCTACCCAAATAACTTATTAGGGTATTCTAAACAGAGACAGTTTTCTCTCCACGAGGAACTCTGCTACAAGCTCTTTGCAATGAATTCCCTCCAGTTAGTGGAGTAGGTTAGGTTATATGTTGTAATTCAGACACACACGAACACGGTATAGCTCTACTGGAGGGACAGAAACAGGCTGAAGAGCAGGTCCAAACCAGAGGCTAACTTTATCCATGTTGAAGAAGTGTCAGGGGCCTATGTAAAGCATAGGTCAACAATTTGTCTTTAACATTTACTATTAAGAGTGATGAAACACCATTTACTGAGTACTTTACTTTTTTTTTTTTTAATTGAACTTATTCCCAAACAGAAAAAGAGTCAAGGGTATAAAAAACAAACTTACAGTTACAAAGGGGGAAAGGAGTGAGGGATAAATTGGGAGCTTGGGACTGACATATACATGCTCAGTCACTTCAGGTGTGTCTAACACTTTCTCACCCTATGGACGGCAGCTCACCAGGCTCTTCTGTCCATGGGATTCTCCAGGCAAGAATACTGGAATAGGTTGCCATGTCCTCCTCCAGAGGATCTTCCTGACCCAGGGATCAAACTCATGTCTTCTGTGGCTCCTGCATTGCAGGCAAATTCTTTACCACTGACTCATCGGGGAAGCCCCAAGGACCTACTCTATAGCACAGGGGATTCTACTCTGTATTATTTAATGGCCTATATGGGAAAAGAATCTAAAAGGTAGTGGAGATTATGTGTATGTATAACTGATTCACTCTGCTGTACAGCAGAAGCTAATGTGACACTGTAAACCAACTATTCTCCAATAAAAAATAATTATAAAAGAAAGTTCACATTCTGTAATGTACACGTTAATTTTTTTTTTAATAATAAAAGAAGTAAAGCAACTCATCCAAAGAGCACAGAATTAAAAGCATGGGGGCCTACTTGGGCCCAGCTCTGACACTTTCAGACTCTTCTCTGCACCCCTGTGTCACACAACCACCTAGTGGTCAAAAGAATGCTTCTTTTCCTAAATGTTCTGGTCCACTTTCTGGCATCCTTACTCCATTGGGGCAGTGCCTTAGACTGCATCATTTTCTTGCCTCCCAAGACACTCATAAAATTTGAGGGATGCAACTATTTTAAGCTCCCTTCTGGGAATATGTTCTTTTCCCCCAATATTCAGTAAAGAACAGGTACTGATGAACCTATTTGTAGGGCAGAAATGGAGACATTGGAGGCAATGGAGGCAGCAATGGAGACATTTAAGACAGCAATGGAGCCGGCTTAAAACTCAACTTTCAAAAAACTAAGATCATGGCATCTAGTTAGATCCAGTCCCATCACTTCATGGCAAATAGATGGGGAAACAATGGAAACAGTGATAGGCTTTATTTTCTTGGGCTCCAAAATCTCTGCAGATGATGACTGTAGCCATGAAATGAAAAGACACTTGCTCCTTGGAAGAAAAACTACAACCAACCTAGACATATTAAAAAGCAGAGATATTACTTTGCCAACAAAGGTCCGTTGAGTCAATGCTATAGTTTTTCCAGTAGTCATGTGAGAGTTGGACCATTAAGAAGGCTGAGTGCTGAAGAATTGATGCTTTTGAACTGTGGTGTTGGAGAAGACTCTTGAGAGTCCCTTGGACTGCAAGGAGATCAAACCAGTCAATGCTCAAGGAAATCAGTTCTGAATATTCATTGGAAGGACTGATGCTGAAGCTGAACCTCCGATACTTTGGCCACCTGATGAGAAGAACTAACTCATTGGAAAAGACTCTGAAGCTGGGAAAGATTGAAGGCAGGAGGAGAACAGGACGACAGAGGATGAGATGAGATGAGATGAATGGATGGCATCATTAATTTGATGGACATGAGTTTGAGCAAGTTCCAGAAGCTGGTAATGTACAAGGAAGCCTGGCATGCTGCAGTCCATGGAGTCACAGAGAATCAGACGTGACTGAGTGACTAAACTGAACTGAATGGAGACACAGACATAGAGAACAGGCTAGTGGAGACAGTGAGGGAAAGAGAGGGTGAGATTAATTGAGTGGGTGGCATGGAAACATATACACTACCATATGTAAAATAGATAGCCAGTGGGAATTTGCTCTATGACTCAGGGAGCTCAAACTGGTGCTCTGTGACAACTTAGAGGGGTGGGATAGGGTGAGACGGCGTGGGAGGTTGGGAGGGAGGTTTGCTGCTGATGCCGCTCCTGCATCGCTTCAGTCATGTCTGACTCTGTGCAACCCCATAGACGGCAGCCCACCAGGCTCCCTGTCCCTGGGATTCTCCAGGCAAGAACACTGGAGTGGGTTGCCATTTCCTTCTCCATTACATGAAAGTGAAAAGTGAAAGTGAAGTCATTCAGTTGTGTCTGACTCTTCGTGACCTCGTGGACTGCAGCCTACCAGGCTCCTCCATCCATGGAATTTTCCAGGCAATAGTACTGGAGTGGGGTGCCATTGCCTTCTCTGGGGAAGGAACTTTAAGAGGGAGGAAACATATGTTTATATGATTTGTGTTGAGGTATGGCGGAAACCAATACAATATTATAAAGCAATTATCCTCCAATTAAAAATAAGTAAATTAAAAAGAAGAACAGAGCTAATTTGCAAGTTGTGTTAACTGTATATTTGGATATCTGTATTACTTTTTTCTTGTATTTTTAAAATTAATTTTTGTGGGAGTATAGTTTCTTAACAATGTGTTAGTTTCTACTATATAGCAAAGTTAATCAGCTATGTATATATTCCCTCTTTCTGGGATTTTCTTCCCATTTAGGTCATCACAGAAAACCAAGTAGTTTCCTAATACAGTAGGAAATCTAATATAGTAGGTTCTCATTAATTATTTATTTTATACATAGTAGTGTATATATGTGAATCCCAATCTCCCAATTCATCCTACCCTCCTTTGGCCCCTGGTGTCCATATGTTTATTTTCTGTGTCTGCGTCTCCAATTCTGCTTTGCAAATAAGATCATCTATACCATCTTCACATATATACATTAATATACAGTATTTATTTTTATCTTATGGACTTACTTCACTCTGTATGACAGTCTCTGGGTGCATAATTCAAAAAGATACATGCACCCTAATATTCATTGTAGCACTATTTACAATAATCAGGACATAGAAGCAACCTAAATATCCATCAACAGAGGAATGGATAAAGAAGGTTGGTATATATATAGCCATAAAATGGAACGAAATTGAGTCATTTATATATATGTGGATGGACCTGGATATCTGTATTTCTAAATGAAGTGTATTTCTAAATGAAGCTAAGTAAACATTCTTTTCTTTTTTCTTTGAACAATAATTAGCAAGTTTGTGGGGTAAGGGTCCAGAGAGGCATGGCCCTAATCCTGATTTGACATCTTGTGTTCCCCCTGGCAAGTTGTTGGTCTTCCCTTAGATTCTGTTCTGTATGATATGTACAATTCCCTACCATAGTGCACAACATTCCGAAAAAGCTCAAAACATATCAGTTTCTTTCCCTTTATATTGCTGGTTGAAATTATCCCATCAGCCTGTTTTCTTAGTATTTGTTCAAAATAGCAAATGGTTTCAACACTGGAAGTGGGAGGAAGGTAATATGATGAGAAAACTTTTCCAGTTTTCCTTAGTTTTTGACATAAGTTTTTCTTATAAGAAGAAAAGATATGATCATATGGTTTTTATTCTTCAGTTTATTAATGGAGTGTATCACATTGATATATGTATGTTGAAGAATCTTTGCATCCCTGGAATAAGTCCCATTTGATCATGGTATATTTTGATGTGTTGTTGGATTTGGTTTGCTAGTATTTTGTTGAGGATTTTTGTGTCTGTATTCATCAGTGATATTGGCTTGTAATTTTCTTTTTTCTGTGATATTTTTGTGAGGTTTTGGTATCAGGGTGATAGCAGCCTTGCATAATGAATTTGAGAATGTTCCTTCCTCTGCAATTTTTTTGGGAATAGTTTAGGAAGGATAGGTGTTAGCTCTTCTCTAAGTATTTGATCCTTCTCTGGGGAAGGAACTTTAAGAGGGGGAAACATATGTTTATATGATTTGTGTTGAGGTATGGCGGAAACCAATACAATATTATAAAGCAATTATCCTCCAATTAAAAATAAGTAAATTAAAAAGAAGAACAGAGCTAATTTGCAAGTTGTGTTAACTGTATATTTGGATATCTGTATTACTTTTTTCTTGTATTTTTAAAATTAATTTTTGTGGGAGTATAGTTTCTTAACAATGTGTTAGTTTCTACTATATAGCAAAGTTAATCAGCTATGTATATATTCCCTCTTTCTTGGATTTTCTTCCCATTTAGGTCATCACAGAAAACCAAGTAGTTTCCTAATACAGTAGGAAATCTAATATAGTAGGTTCTCATTAATTATTTATTTTATACATAGTAGTGTATATATGTGAATCCCAATCTCCCAATTCATCCTACCCTCCTTTGGCCCCTGGTGTCCATATGTTTATTTTCTGTGTCTGCGTCTCCAATTCTGCTTTGCAAATAAGATCATCTATACCATCTTCACATATATACATTAATATACAGTATTTATTTTTATCTTATGGACTTACTTCACTCTGTATGACAGTCTCTGGGTGCATAATTCAAAAAGATACATGCACCCTAATATTCATTGTAGCACTATTTACAATAATCAGGACATAGAAGCAACCTAAATATCCATCAACAGAGGAATGGATAAAGAAGGTTGGTATATATATAGCCATAAAATGGAACGAAATTGAGTCATTTATATATATGTGGATGGACCTGGATATCTGTATTTCTAAATGAAGTGTATTTCTAAATGAAGCTAAGTAAACATTCTTTTCTTTTTTCTTTGAACAATAATTAGCAAGTTTGTGGGGTAAGGGTCCAGAGAGGCATGGCCCTAATCCTGATTTGACATCTTGTGTTCCCCCTGGCAAGTTGTTGGTCTTCCCTTAGATTCTGTTCTGTATGATATGTACAATTCCCTACCATAGTGCACAACATTCCGAAAAAGCTCAAAACATATCAGTTTCTTTCCCTTTATATTGCTGGTGAAATTATCCCATCAGCCTGTTTTCTTAGTATTTGTTCAAAATAGCAAATGGTTTCAACACTGGAAGTGGGAGGAAGGTAATATGATGAGAAAACTTTTCCAGTTTTCCTTAGTTTTTGACATAAGTTTTTCTTATAAGAAGAAAAGATATGATCATATGGTTTTTATTCTTCAGTTTATTAATGGAGTGTATCACATTGATATATGTATGCTGAAGAATCTTTGCATCCCTGGAATAAGTCCCATTTGATCATGGTATATTTTGATGTGTTGTTGGATTTGGTTTGCTAGTATTTTGTTGAGGATTTTTGTGTCTGTATTCATCAGTGATATTGGCTTGTAATTTTCTTTTTTCTGTGATATTTTTGTGAGGTTTTGGTATCAGGGTGATAGCAGCCTTGCATAATGAATTTGAGAATGTTCCTTCCTCTGCAATTTTTTTGGGAATAGTTTAGGAAGGATAGGTGTTAGCTCTTCTCTAAGTATTTGATAGAATTTGCCTGAGAAACCATCTAATCCTGGACTTCTGTTTTTTTTGGAAGTTCTTAAATCACAGCTTCAGTTTCAGTACTTGTGATTGATCTGCTCATATTTTCTATTTCTTCTTGGTTCAGTCTTAGAACTTTGTAATGTTCTAAGAATTTGTCCACTTCTTCTAGCTCGTCCAGTTTTGGGTATATTGTTGTTTGGACCTACTGGATAGCACAGGGAATTCTACTCAACACTCTGTAATGACCTACAGGGGAAAATAATCTCAAAAAGAGTGGATTCAGGCATATGTATAACTGAGTCACTTTATTATACACCTGAAACTAACACAACATTGTAAGTCAACTATATTGTTAAATTAAAAAAATCATTAAATTTTTTAAAAAAATCATACTTAGGAAGGCCCATTTTGAGTTGGAAAAAAATTGGGGAGTACTTTAATGAAATGAATATTTATTTATATATTTTAAAAAGGAAATGAAAACAGAGGTCTTTCTAAATGCCAAGAGGAAGAAGCCTGTTATCAAGCTCCTCTTTTAATGAAAATTGAAAAGCATATAGACAAGAAAGTGGAGGTGACTTCAAGCCCCAGGTGGTGAAGTCCTCTGTGGGGTTTGGTGGCTGGTCAGCTTTTGAAATGTTTGAAGGATTGAGCACAGTTCTAACATCCACAAAGGGAGAACATGTAGCTTGTATTCATTTGAATATAGCAGTTTGCTGACTTTTAGACTTTGGATTTTTATGTTATCAGTTTTGACTCTATTGAGTGATTATATATCCACATTTACTGTGCTTTGTTGTTTAAATGGACTAATTCAAAGCCAGTGCTCAGCACAGTGAGGCTAGGTGGTTAGCACCAATTCAGTGACTTGGAAAACATCTTTCCTCAATAACCATAAATGCAAAACATCACTATGGTGCTTAGAACCACTGATCAGGGAGAGAGGGCTAAATCATCAGGGGATGCTGTTTAATTTCTCCTTAAGTCAGTGATTCCTATCAGGTGAGACATCCACAGCCCTCAGGCTGTCCAGCACACACTAGGGTTCCTGTCACCTTGAATGGGGAGATGTCACCTGAAAGCAAGTCCTACTCCTCCTAACATCAGTAACTCTAAGCCGAAAGAAAATATGTGTCTGAGATAAAGTGAGCTTTCTCCTTCCAGATTCTAAATTATTTCTGAAAGTGAATATTGCAAAAACTTTGACACTGACTCTGTTTAAGCATGCTTGTGATATGGTATTGATTCTTAAACCTCACTCCTCATCACTATTGCCAGGTTCCTAGGTGTCACCTCACATAGGTTCTGATTGAGTTAATTTGGGGTAGAATCCAAAAAGCTTAGCTTTTCCAAAGTGGCTTCTTGAATATTTCCATTACAGGTAGTACCTATCTTTCAAATAGCTACATTACAGACAACCAGTACATACAACTGAGCTTCCTTGGTGGCTCAGACAGTAAAGAATATGTTTGCAATGTGGGAAACCTGTGTTCAGTTCTTGGGTTGGGAAGATCCCCTGGAGGAGGAAATGGCAACCCACTCCAGTATTCTTGCCAGGAAAATGGACAGAGGACTCTGGCAGGCTACAGTCCATGGGGCTGCAAAGAGTCAGACATGACTGAGAAACGAACACACAGTACGTACAACTACCTGTTTTTCTATCTCTGGAATATCTCTGATCTTCCACCTTCTCCTCTACTCCTTCACCCCAACCCCAGGCGTGGTTTTTTTTAATGCAAATATCCTTGATTTCTATTGGTTCTTAAGACAGTTCAGCAGTGGGAATCAGCACAGGTAATTCTAATGCAGGGATCTCAGCAAGTCTGATTTGCGTGAATAGTGCCTGAACCCCAGTCCAAAGCTGTATTTGCATTGCTCATCTCTCTTGTTCAAGGAGGGTTCCACTGAAGACAGAAACATCTAGTTTAAGTAGATGAAGAACTTTTTAAAACATTGGGCTGTAGTTGCTTTATAACGTGTCAGTTTCTGCTGTACAGTGAAGTGAATCAGCTATATGTATACACGTATCCCCTCCCTCTTGGGCCTCTCTCCCACCTCCTCCCAATGCCCATCTCACTCACCTGTGTCACCACAGAGCACTGAGCTGAATGCCCTGCAGTATACAGCAGGTTCCCATTGGCTATCTGTTATACACGTGGCACTGCACATGTGTCAATTCCCTTCTCCCAATTGGCCACCCTCCCGTGTCTACCTGTCCTTTCTCTACATCTGCCTCTCTATTCCTGCCCTGCAGTAGGTTCATCTGTACCATTTCTCTAGATTCCACATCTGTAGATACAGATTTTATTTAGGGGTTTAGGTGCTTCAAAACTGTTGGAAGAGCTTGACTAGAAGGTTGACCTAGACACAAGCTTCCAGAGCCCATCTGCTGTACTCAAAGAAGCCACCATTCCTCTGTAGGAGGCCAATAAAAAGGAAGCCATTGCTCCCAGCAGGCTGTTTCTGCTGCTGCCCTCAGCCCTCAGGAAAGCAGCAGTGCACACTGAGCTAGGAAGAACCAAATTCGGAGCCACATAGAAAGCGGGATGCTCTGCATTCTACTTCTCTCCCCATGTAACCCAGTATTCAAAATAAAATTTTTTGTTAAGTTCATCTTATTGGTGGAAACTAAGAACTAAGTCTTGCCTGGAACCCTAAGTACAGAGTGTCTTGGATTACCCCTCCCCCTCATAAGTTTAAACTCTCCAGTCTCTAGCTAAATAGGAGGGAGCTAGAATAGACCTTGGACCAGTATATTCTCAACATCCACTCATTCCCCTGAAGCTTCACTTCACTGTATTAAATTTTCCTATGTATCATCATTTATAAAGTTAATTTGGGTCCTAGAATTCTGTGAATATTTTTATTATAGTCAGTGTTTCTGTAACGGGGGAAACATTTCTAGGATCAAAGAACATTCTTATCAATATATTTTTAGATTGAAGCTCTTTATAATGTGGAGACTGCCTTTTTGGAGGCACATATGTATATGCATATGTATAGGTGTTTATGTTATATGTGTTCTGTGAATGCGAATGATCTTGAATAGTACATATCCTATAATTAGCATGGAGGTCCATAATGATCCACTGGAGGCCCAGCCAGATTCTGAAGTTCCATAATAATTAGTGTGTGCATACTCAGTCGCTTCAGTAGTGCCTGACTCTTTGCACCCCTGTGGCCTATAACCCACCAGGCTACTCTGTCTGTGGGATTCTCCAGGCAAGAATACTAGAATAGGGTGCCATGTCCTCCTCCAGGAGACCTTCCCAACCCAGGGATCACACCTGCATCTCCTGCATTGCAGATGGTTTCTTTGCCCACTGAGCCACCTGGGAAGCCCATAGTAATTATTGTAGATAAAATTTATTGAGCCTTTACTTTGCACCAGGAGTCATATTAGGTGTATGTGTTTATTTACTGAATTCTTAAAATTCTATGAGTTAGGTGTTATTATTATCAGCCCATTTCACCAAAAAGGAAGCTGAAACTAAGAGAGGTTAAGTGACTTGCCCAAGATCTGTAGCTGGTCAGTGGCACAGCTGGGACTTGAATCTAGGACTCCAATCATCCAACAAAATTAATACTAGTATAACTTTAGTGTAGGTATTTTATTTTAATCTAATACCAGATGGTGTGATTTTTCTTTCTCCGTCTCTGTCTCCTTGCTAGTGCATGTGTGTGTATGTTCAGTTTTGAATATGTTGAGTTTGATGTCCCATAAAGCCTTCTTTTATCTTCTCATCTTTGTTTAGAAGGAAACTTAGGATAAAAAAGTTTATTCATCTACAGCTCTGAAAGAAACACTAACCCACATTTGTCCAAATGGTGAGCAGGAAAGGAGAATGTCTAGGTTCACAGCTCATCAAAAACTAGAACACTCTTGTGATACTTTACCATCTGGTGGTCAGAAACTCAAGTGAGCCATCTGGGCACTAACTAAGCAAAGACTCTGTTATCGAGGTACCCTCTAACTTAGCTGAAAACTCTGTTATAACTTGGCCATTAGCCAGTTCCAAGGACTGGTGGCTAGCTGTCATGTAAAATTGGAATTCTCAGTTCTGGCTCTAACCCATGCAGATTTTGCATATATAAGAATCACGTGCATTCCTATATGCCCCTGTCAAAGGTTCTGGTCCTTTACTCCACTGAAAACCATTGTCACTGAGGCCACTTATGATCCCCTGGTTGTCATGTACAATTACATTTTATACTCTTGACTGCTTGTCCTTTCTAAATTCTACCCTTCCATCATATCTAGAAATGTGCTCTCTCTTCTACCTTTCCTTCTTTTTCAGGCATCTCCTTAAAAATTCCTCTTTGTTTTGTCTCTAAAATTTAGATATTTATCAAGGTCCTTTGTCTGACCTTTTGGGTTCAGTGGGAGCTCTTGGCAAGTCTTAGTAACTTCTGACTCCTAACTTCATCCCCAAGGAAGAGGGATGATTAAGTGGGATCAAGGGCAGTGACATTTATTAGAACCAGGTGCAGGGGATTCTCTCACTCACTATCTCCTGATTTTTACCCTGAGTCAATCCCTTTCTTCCTCCCATGAAACTGGGAACAATATGAGTTTGGAGCCATTACTGCTGGGGAAATACCTTAGTCCTTTTGAACTGTGTTGTTGGAGAAGACTCTTGAGAGTCCCTTGGACTGCAAGGAGATCCAACAAGTCCATTGTGCAGGAGATCAACCCTGGGATTTCTTTGGAAGGAATGATGCTAAAGCTGAAACTCCAGTACTTTGGCCACCTCATGAGAAGAGCTGACTCATTGGAAAAGACTCTGATGCTGGGAGGGATTGGGGGCAGGAGGAGAAAGAGATGACTAAGGATGAGATGGCTGGATGGCATCACAGACTCGATGGACGTGAGTCTGAGTGAACTCTGGGAGATGGTGATGAACAGGGAGGCCTGGCGTGCTGTGATTCATGGGGTCGCAAAGAGTCAGACATGACTGAGTGACTGAACTAAACTGAACTGTGAATATTTTGGTGACTGGATTAAGCAGTCTCTATTCTCGGCCATTGCAAAACTCCTTGCTTGGTCTTCTTGTTGGCCTCAGTCTGCCTTTCCTTTGACACAGTTTTCCTTGATACCAGAGTAGTCAGATGACCTGTTTCAGTACAGGGCAAATGGCCTGAGCTGCCTTCCAGCTTACTGTATGTGTTGTAGATCCTTTGCATCTGCCTCTGATTGTAGAGCATGCATGGTCCAGTCTTGTTCACACAAGGGCTTTCTACACTGGTGAAGGCACAGTGGTCGAGGGTTACAGTGAGAAAAAATACATGTTAGCCTGGTTCTTGATCCTTAAGCTTGTCTTTCCTTGAGGAATTCATAATGTGAGTTTGAAGGTAAAGAGTAGAGCTTGGGAATAAGGTGGCAAGTCAAAGTTTAGGATTCCTGTTTCTGATTACCTTGTAATAGCTTTCCATCATAGTCATAATGTATACTACCTACTTCTTATTCTATATATTCTTATTTTGCTTCTAAACAATACTCAGCAGCCACATACATGCCAACATTTCCAGTCTTCTTGTCTTCAGTCCAGTAGTCCCTACTACATGACAGATATGTATAGTCATGTGTCATTGGGAAATTCTTCCTTGGTTGCTCCACAAGACCTCAGACACGTTCCAAACTAAACTCATAATCTTTCCTTCTCTCATTCCCTGAATCTGCCCTTCTTTCTCCAGCTCAATAGTAAAAGCATTTAGGTCAGAAACAAAGAGGTCACCCTTAACTTGGCTCTCTCTTAGTCCCCGTGTTCAACCTGTCATTAAGTTATATAGAGAGGAGACTTTTCTGGTGGTCCAGTGATTAAGGTTCTGTACTTCTACTGTAAGGCACAGGTTCAATTCCTGGCCAGGGAACTAGGGTCCCACATGTTGTGCATCCCAAAAGGAGAGAGAGAGAGAGAGAGAGAGAGAGAGAGAGAAACTAACATGACCTTTTTTTGTTGTTGTTATTCTTTGGCCATGCTGCGTGGCTTACATGATCCTAGTTACCTGACCAGGAACCAGGGATTGAACCAAAGAACCACGTCACTGAAAGCACTGAGTCCTAACTACTGGACTGCCAGGGAAATCCCCAGAGGGAACTTTTAAAGCAGCTTCCTTGAATCCACCCTCTCGTCCTCACTGTCACTGCTTCATTCAGGCTCTCCTCATTTCTCACATGTTTTATAACAACAGCATCCTAAGAGGTCTCTCCACTTCTAACAACCCCCAATAATCTCCAGTTCTACATGGAATGGAGTTCAGTTTTTCAGAACAAAGCTGAAAACCCTCATCTTGCCACTTTTACCACCTGTGCTATGTTCTCATGGAAAAACATCTGGTCTCAGAGCACATGTTCTCCATCTGTGCTCCTTCCGCCCCAGGGTTCCTCACCCTGAAGAAACTGCTCCAGAGCCAGTCCCTCCTTTCCTCCTGACCTCTCTGCCTGGGGCTTGTTCCTTCCATGTCATTTCTCAGCACCCTTGGCTTTTCTCTACTTGCCCCCATTTGCTCCTCTGTTTTCCCATCTTCAGCTAAATGATGATCTCAGTAAGATCAGGAGTTAGGTCTTCTTTATCTCTGTGTAAGTCCAATCAAGTACAACCTAATGCTTACTGAGCATAGTTTATGTGGTTTAAATCAGTGAACGATGCATTTATCCAGAAAGAAAGAACCTGTGGGCCACACTTCAGGACATGCGATATTGAAATAATTCACCCAATCATTTGTAATCAGAGAGTCCCTCCTATAGATGGTAAGTGATAAACCAAGGCAGAGAGAAGATTCTCTGTTCTTGCCTTCCTGAGGGTTCTTAGGGTGCTCAGAGGAAGACCTTTGAGGATAGCCTTGCGGGTAAACTCAAATTTGTCCAGAGGTATAGGGATTCTGAAACTACAGCTATGAATATGATTTGGGGGACCTCCAGGAATCATGTGTTGCTGGACTAGGGGATGGGAGTGTGGCAGGAGAAGGGGGCAAGTTTTGAAGGACCTTGAGAAGGTTGTCACTGATCTTGACCTTGACTGTGTTGTCCACAGTCATATAGTCTGTAGTAAACTGAATGGGGAATCAACTTTGTTTGAAAATAAACTGGAAATTTTTTAGCATTGGTGATCAGAGTTAAAGACTGCCTTATCTATCAGATTATGTACATGTCAGGAGATATCAATCTTCTGAATCTGGATTATATATTTTATGCAAATATAAATTGACATTACATGCAAAATATCAAGAGGAAAATATTTATGACTCTTTAAAAGATGTTAATCCATAAGTGGAGCTCCATTTTGTGAACTGCAGAGTTAGAATGAGAAGCCACATAGTTTGAGAAAAACCATCTCTAAATTTTTGAGGCCCATTTCAGTGAGGGAAATAAAATCCCAGCACTTCAGAGGAGACAGATGTCAGGGGTAGCCTACCTATGCCCCCCTGACTTCTGCTTCCAGCTTCCGGTTCTCCATTTAAACCTACACTTAGGACAGATCAGCCCTTACCTCCCCCTCAGTTAGTTAGTTCAGTCCTGCTTCCTAGTGCTACTTCTACCCCTTCTCTGTGCTGGAAGGAAAACTGCTCTGCCTGCACCCCTTCACTTCACCCCTTCTTTCCCTTTGCTCCTCCAGTGGCCTTAGCCCAAACCTGGAGTTCTCTGATGCCAGCTGTGTCAGGTCATGCTGAAGAAGGAAACCCCTTGTCTTGCTCCATGTTGGATCTCAGGAAATGGGGGAGGAGAATTTTCTCCTCGTTGTCTCTTGTTTCTTCAATTCACACGATAAAACACTTATTCTGTCTTCACAGTGGCTCACTCAGTATCTGAGAACCAAGATGCTATTTCTTAGGAAGGAAGATGTAACCACAAAACAAGGATAAGTAGAAACTAGAAATAGCAGATCTCTTATTGTAACATCATTTGTGGTGAAAGGATCTTGCATGTGCACAGTTGTAATGTTGAGGGTTAGGGGATGTCTTTTTCTTGTTCTCATTTCCTACCTTAAATGGAGGAGAGGGCTCTTTTCACATGAACACAGGAAATGTAAGAAAATCAAAGTCAAAAACAAATTTTAGTTTTGACTGCCTACTCTATGCTAAAACTTTTCTGAAACCTCATGACAGAAAGATAATGAGGTATATGCTCTGTCCCCAAAGAACCCTCAGTTTAGTTGAGAAGGTAAATATGTAAAAAATATTTTAAAATTTACATAATACAGTACACACAAGATTCTGACCTAACAGAATGGGAGTTGATTAACTGTTTGTGGTGTGTGTGTGTGGATATGTGGGTGCATGTGGGTGTGTGTGTCAGAGAGGGAAAATCTCATTTGTTTCTTATGAAATACCTATGAGACAGTCATTAATATCTCTCTTTTATAGATTAGAAAACTGAGGTTCACAGTGGTTTTGTAATTTGACCTAGGTTATCTAGGAAGTGGTTAGCTTGACATTCATGCCCAAATCTGTCTGACGCAGAGTCCAGAGTTGTTTTATTTCACTCCATGGCCTCTGGTCTTCATAACCCCATGGTCCAGGATGGTAGAAAAGAACCACAGTATGGAAACAGGAAACAGTTTTTGCTATCATGAGCACTGTATGGGAACATAGGTATGTCGTGTAGCTTTTCTCTGGTTGATTCTGTTTCTCTCAGCACTATTTCTATGTAACAAGAAACCATATAGCCTTCAACAGGCACTCCTGATTTATATTTAATAACACCTTTTCTTCCTAACTTTGTCTGTTTATGCACATTATGGATTTTGAACATAATTTGCATTCTGGAAGAAAGTTCAGATTACCATGGGACGTTTGTCGTCGTCACCAGCTGTTGTGATTTAATTTTACAGATTGAATATTTGAGAGGTTGTTTTTACTCATCAAAGAACCAGATCAGCAGTTGGCCTACATGTTGGCAAAAGAGCCCTTTTTGTGATAGGATCCATGGCCTGAATTGGATCTGGGTAACTGTGTGAAGGATGAAGTGATTCAGTTTTGTTTTGTTTTGTTTTTGTAATCAGGAAGGTAATACCATGGATTTCTTGGATGAGATGCTTCCTATAGCTCTTAGTATGTCCTGTCCCATCTCAAAACCTTGGATAGAGTGTGACTAGTGAGTTGAGATCCCCTTGCTCATGGACAGGGCTCTCTCTTTTTTTCTAGGAAAATATAGACCTGCCTTATTGCTACATGGATTTGAACTTTTTTTTCTTGAGTTTTCCCCAGTTTATATAGTGAAATGATTGCCACAAGTTTAGTTAATATCCATCACCTCACACAAATATAATTTTTTCTTTGTGATAAGAACAATTAAGATCTTGTGCTATGCTTAGTCACTCAGTCATGTCAGACTCTTTGTGACACCATAGACTGTAGCCCACCAGGCTTCTCTGTCCATGGAGATTCTCCAGGCAAGTATACTGGAGTGGGTTGCCGTGCCCTTCTCCATGGGATCTTCCCAACCCAGGGATCAAACCCAGGTCTCCCACATTGCAGGAAGATTCTTTACCATCTGAGCCACCAGGGAAGACCAAGATCTTAGCAACATTCAAATATATACTCTTTTCGATGAACATTTGTACCTTTGGCCACCTTCACCCTATTCCCCCACCCACCACCTTCCACTTATGACAACCACAACTCTGATCTCTTTTGTTTTTTAAATTCCACATATAAGTGGGATCACATAGTGTTTGTCTTTCTCTGTCTGATTTATTTCACTTGGCATAATGTTCTCAAGGTCCATCTATATTGTGACAAATGGTAGAACTTCTTACTTTTTGTGAATGGATAGTATTCAGTTTCTTTATTCATTGTTTCATCGGTGGACTCAGGTTGTTTCCATGTCTTGTCTGTTGTAAATAATACTGCAATGAATGTGGAGGTGCAGATATCTTTGGGATAGTGATTTTGTTACTTTGGATATACAACCAAAGTGGAATTGCCAGATGATATGGTAGTTATAGTTTTAATTTTCTATGGAAACTCCATACTGTTTTTGATAGTGGCTGTACCAATTTACATTCCCACTAGCAGTACACAAGGATTCTCTTTTCTCCACATTTTTGCCAGCATTTGTTTCTCTCTTGTTTTAGTTTTTGTTTGCTTTTTCTGATAGTGGCCATTCTGACTGGTGTGGGGTGATATCTCATTGTGGTTGATCTGCATCTCCCTAGTGATTAGCGACAGAGAAGGCAATGGCACCCCATTCCAGTACTCTTGCCTGGAGAATCCCATGGACAGAGGAGCCTGGTGGGCTGCAGTCCATGGGGTTGCTAAGAGTTGGACAGGACTGAGCGACCTCACCTTTCACTTTTCACTTTCATGTATTGGAGAAGGAAATGGCAACCCACTCCAGTACTCTTGCCTGGAGAATCCCAGGGACAGGGGAGCCTGGTGGGCTGCCGTCTATGGGGTCACACAGAGTCGGACAAGACTGAAGCGATTTAGCAGCAGCAGCAGCAGCGGCAGTAATTAGCAATGCTGAGTTTGTTTTCATGTACTTCTTGGCCATTTGAATGTTTTCTTTAGAAAAATGTCTTTTAGTGAAGCATTGATACACTCCTTTGCTTGCCTTTTGCTAGAGAAGAATTATATCCTTTTTTCTTGGAGTACAGGGAGATGGCATAAAGCTTCCAGTGAGTAGGTGCCAAACTTTCTCTGCTGAATCTTCTACATCTGAGTGCTCTGTTAAGTGTTCTGTGATTGCCACTGGTGTTGCTGTTCAATCATTTGTCCTTTGCAGTTCACTTTTCACTTCCTAGTCTTCCTCCCTCAGCATGAAAGAAGCTAGGCAGATATGAAAAAGAAATATGGAGCCATGCCACCAATTCCTTTCTTCTGACGTTCTTACCCTTCTCTGCCTAAGCAAGAAGAAAAATATTAAGTTATGTAGGTTCTTACACACAGGTTCTGTAAAATATTAATTCAAAAAACATTTAGTGTTAAATATGTCACACACAAATTTTTCAAAAAACAACATGTTTCTTTGCCTCTTTATAAAAGAGGTTTAGAATCTCTCACTTAAAAATATTTAACAACAATAATTATTTTATGAGTTCTCTTGGAATTTAAGGGCAGTAGTATTTCTAAATTTCACTAAAATAACTCTTAGTAACCTGTACATTTTGTAAGTACAGATGCAGACTGCATTGTCATGGGAGTTTTCTTCAGTCAAGGGAATTTTTTTAAAGTATCTCTAGAAGAATATCTTCAAAAACCAAGAAAGAGAGACAGAAAGGGAATCAGAGAGAGACAGATTTATAAATGTTTCTTCACATATTACAAAACAACTATATTAAAAATATTATAAAATTAGCTAGAGGAAGAATTTTGAGTGTCTTACACTTTAATTACTTGGAAAAGGTACTCAGTACCTTTGTCTCTGAGTTCCTGTAAAGTTTAATAAAATTGAAATCTGCATTCTTTTGAAAAGTATCTTTTACTTTTTCTTTCAAGTATTTTTAATCTTAATATTAAGGATTAAAAGAGAACCTCTCTTTTTTAAAAATAATAAACTTCCTATACATGATACATCCGATTTGCAGAATCTGACCTCTTTGCAGAAAGGCAGGCCTATACCAAAATAGACAGATTCAGCTCAATGTTTTTGAACATTTTAAAGTTTGCTCTCAATGAACTGACATGAATACAAATGTTTATATGTAGTCTGTTGTCAGTGTATATGTTGAGGTCATCTGCAGTTTCAGCCAGGAAAATGATACCTTTATAAACTTAATTTTTATTGGGGTATAGTTGCTTTTCAATATTGCATTAGTTTCTATTATACAGCAAAGTGAATCAGTTATACATATACATATATACCCTCATTTTTGGATTTCCTTCCCATTTTTATCACCACAGAGCACTGAGTAGAGTTCCCTGTGCTATATAGTAGGTTCTCATTAGTTATCTATTTTGTGTGTGTGTGTGTGTGTGTGTGTGTGTGTGTGTGTGTGTGTACTTGGTTACTCAGTCATGTCTGACTGCTTGCAACACCATGGACTGTAGCCCACCAGACCCCTTTGTTCATGGGATTCTCCAGCCAAGAATATTGGAGACAGTAGCCATTCCCTTCTCCAAGGAATCTTCCTGACCCAGGGATCAAGCCTGAGTCTCCAGCACTGCAGGGAGATTCTTTACCATCCGAGCCTCCAGGAAAGCCCATCTATTTTATACTTAATATTGGTAGTGTGTATATGTCAATCCCAATATCACAATCCATCCCACTTCCCCTTTCCTCCTTGGTATCTGTGCATTTGTTCTCTATGTCTGTGTCTCTGTTCCTGCTTTGTAAATAAGATCATCTATACCAGTTTCTTCAGATTCCACCTATATATGTTAATATGCAATGTTTGTTTTTCTCTTTCTGACTTGAGTCTGTACAACAGTCTCTAGGTCCATCAGGTCTCTACAAATGACCCAGTTTTGTTCCTTTTTAATGGCTGAGTAGCATTCAATTATATATATGTACCATGTCTTCTTTATCCATTCCTCTGTCACTGGACTTTTAGGTTGCGTCTATGTCCTAGCTATTGTACATAGTGCTACTGTGAACAGTTGGATGCTTGTATCCTTTTGAATTGTGGTTTTCTCAAGGCCATTTTAAACTCATTCTGTTATTTGGAAGTGAGTCACTAAGACAGACTCATATTCAAGAGAAGAGAAATTAGACTCACCTTTTGATGAGTAGGAGTATGGAATAATTACAGATGTTAAAATCCTATAGTCCTTATATGAAGTAAATAGAGTAGGCAAATTCATAGAGGCATAAAATAAAGTAGAGAGTACTAGGGGTTAGGGTGGGGGAGAAAGAAGGGTTTTTGTTTAATAACTACAGAGTTTCTTTGGGAGGTGCTGAAAAAGTTCTGGAATTGATAATAGTGATGGTTACACAAAACTGTGACTGTACTTAATGCCACTGAATTGTACACTTAAAATGGTTAAAAGGGTCAATCTTACATTATATATATTTTACCACCACAGTAATATAGTCTGCACTCATTCTAATTAATCAGTGCCTGACTTTTGGTCCTAATGTATTCTAAATATCCATATTTTATGGTTAGATGCATGCCTTCAAAGTATTCATGAAGGATGTGTACTTCTAACTCCTCGTCCTGGCAGGGATTTCACAAAGGCAGATATTGATAATGAAAGGAGTGCTGACTTGTTAGCACTAGCCTATAAGATCCAGCAAAGTTTGAAATAAACTATTTTCAATTTTATTTGGTGAGCAACCCAACAGGGGAGCTACTTATTACATGTAAGGATGCCTGATGAAGCACACATTTTCCATTTATGTTTAATGAATGAAATTTGTTTCACCCCAGAGAAAAGTCACTAAAAGGGAAGTAATAATGGATATTTTTAGCTTCTAAACCCAGTTTCCTCTTTCTATTCATCAAGAGCAGGAAAAGCCAAATAGCCTCCATGACTCACACAGTTGCACTGGGACTCAGTGAGAACTGTGTTAAGACTGACCACCTAGTGAGCGGCAGGACCAGAACCTTTATAGTCTTGTCACATCTGGCACCTTCAGTGAAACATTTGAATTTAGTATCTGGTATCAAAAAGTGTGGCTGAGCCATTGGAACCAGCATCTCTGAAAGGTAATAGAAAAATAAGTATTTAATAGTGAATGGGGGATACTCAGCCCTGGGATAATCCAGACAATCCTGGGCCATTCCCAGAAACAGAAATTATGGTATATTTGTTGTTAATTCTTTAATGTCAGACCTTAGTTAGTAAACTACTGTAGCCTGTGGCCCATTAACCTTAGAAAAGTGGTTCTCCCAATTTCAATGGGATGGTCCTTTATTAGGAATGCCAGAGCTTGGTTTCTTCCTGTTTTGCCACTATTTGAGGACCCCAACAAATGTTCTAATCCATTTACCTCTGTGATTTCTTAGTTTTACAACAGTAGTAACCTCCCCGCTAACTGATTCTTTTTTTTTTTTTTTTGCTAACAGCATGAAAGATAGTTCCTACTTGGGGCTTAGTATCATGGTGTTTCTCCTTCTGACTTTTTGGGAATGTTTAGAAGTATTTGATTGCATTTTTGTTACCTGTGCTGATGCTGCTTGAATTTTTCAGAAAATGATGTGGAGTAAATACTTGCACATATGCATTACATATTATCAAACCTACTCATACTTTCAGATAATGTGCCACAACAAAAGCTCAAGTGGGTCCCTATTTCAGTAACTTACCTCTATCAAATAGTAAATTTCATTAAAAATAAGAGTCAGTTACCTTTAGAAGGCAAGGTAAGTAGCCCTTGTCTTCAAACATCTTGCAGTAATTTTTCATAGCAGGTTTGTAAACATGATGCCTTAGATGTAAGGTGGTTTATAAGCATAGATAATTGTTAACTACTCGTTAGGTAAAGAATATAATCAACCTACTTTTGGTATTGATCATCTGGTGATGTCCATGTATAGAGTCATCTCTTGTATTGCTAAAAGAGAATGCTTGCTATGACCAATGTGTTCTCTTAACAAAAGTCTGTTAGTCTTTTCCCTGCTTCATTTTGTACTCCAAGGCCAAACCTACCTGTTACTCCAAGTATCTCTTGACTTCCTTGTTTGCATTCCAATCCCCTATGATGAAAAAGATGCCTTTTTTTTGGTGTAATTTCTAGAAGCTCTTCTAGAATTGGTCAACTTCAGCTTCTTCAGCATCAGTGGTTGGGCCATAGACTTTACTGCGATGTTGAATGGTTTGCCTTGAAAACGGACTGAGAATATTCTGTTGTTTTTGAGACTGCACCCAAGTACTGCATATTGGACTCTTTTGTTGAGTATGAGGGCTACTCCATTTCTTTCAAGGGATTCTTGCCCACAGTAGTTGATAATATAGTCATCTGAATTAAACTCACCCATTCCCAGCCATTTTCATTCACTGATTGCTAAGATGCCAATGTTCATTCTTGCCATCACATGGACCTGGCGTTCCAGATTCCTGTGCATGTTTTTCTTTACAGCATTGGACTTTACTTTCACTACCAGACATATCCACAACTGAGCATTGTTTCCACTTTGGTCCAGCTGCTTAATTCTTTCTGGAGATATTAATAATTGCCTTTTGCTCTTCCAAGGAGAAGTTCTATACAGCAAAAACTGGACCTGGAGATGACTATGGCCTAGCCCATCAATTCCTTATTGCAAAAATCAGACTCAAATTGAAGATAGTAGGGTAAACCACTAGGCCATTTATATATGACCTAAATCAAATCCCTTATGAATACATTGGAGGTGACAAATAGATTCAAGGGATTAGATCTGGTAGACAGAGTGCCAGAAAAACCATGGGCAAAGGTTCATAACATTGCATAGGAGGCAATGACCAAAAGAATCCCAAAGAAAAATAAATGCAGGAAGGCAAAGTGGTTTTCTGAGGAGGCTTTGAAAATAGCTGAGGAAAGAAGAGAAGCTAAAAGCAAGAGGGAAAGGGAAAGATATACCCAAGTGAATGCAGAGTTCCAGAGAATAGCAAGGAGAGATAAGAAGGCCTTTTTTAATGAAGTGTGAAAATAAGAGGAGGAAAACAATAAAATGGGAAAGAGTAAAGATCTCTTCCAGAAAACTGAGATATCAAGGGAACATTGCATGCAGGGATCGGCACAATAAG
The DNA here is from genome assembly GCA_006408675.1 of Madoqua kirkii. NCBI lineage: Eukaryota > Metazoa > Chordata > Mammalia > Artiodactyla > Bovidae > Madoqua > Madoqua kirkii. The sequence goes on from SJYC01035149.1 coordinate 23,015, forward strand.
GCACAGAAATGGTAAGGATCTAACAGAGGCAGACAATATTAAGAGGTGGCAAGAATACAGAGAAGAACTATATGTAAAAGATCTTAATAACCCAGATAACCACAATGGTGTGGTCATTCACCTAGAGCCAGACATTCTGAAGTATGAATTCAAGTCGGCCTTAGGAAACATTACTACAAGCAAAGCTAGTGGAGGTGATGGAATTCCAGCTGAACTATTTCAAATCCTAAAAGATGATGCTCCTAAAGTGCTGCACCCAATATGTCAACAAATTTGGAAAACTCAGAAGTGGCCACAGAACTGGAAAAAGTCGATTTTCTTTTTAATCCCAAAGAAGAGTAGTGCAAAAGAATGTTCAAACTTCCAGACAGTGTGCTCATTTCATAT
>SJYC01035150.1:0-29575 GCA_006408675.1 Madoqua kirkii
CCTAAAATGCTGCCCCAGTATGTCAACAAATTTGGAAAACTCAGAAGTGGCCACAGAACTGGAAAAAGTCGATTTTCTTTTTAATCCCAAAGAAGAGTAGTGCAAAAGAATGTTCAAACTTCCAGACAGTGTGCTCATTTCATATGCTAGTAAAGTAATGCTCAAAATCCTTCAAGCTAGACTTCAGCAGTATGTGAACTGAGAACTTACAGATATATAAGCTGAGTTTAGAAAAGGCAGAGGAACCAGTGATCAAATCGCTGTCCTTCTCTGGATCATAGAGAAATCACGGGAATTCCAGAAAAACATCTACTTCTGCTTTATTGACTACATGGAAACCTTTGACTCCGTAGATTACAACTATGAAATGTTCGTAGAGATGGTAATACCAGACCATCTTACCTGTCTCCTGAGAAACTTGTATGGGAGTCAAGAAGCAACAGTTAAAACTGTACATGGAACAACTAATTGATTGAAAATAGGAAAAGAAGTATGACCCTGTATATTGTCACTCTGTTTGTTTAATTTATATGCAGTGTAAATCATGTGAAATGCCATGCTGGATGAATCACAAGCTGGAATCAAGACTTCTGGGAGAAATATCAACAACCTCAGATGATACCACTCTAATGGCAGAAAGCAAAGAGAAAATAAAGAGCCTTTCGATGAGGGTGAAAGGAAAGTGAAAAAGTTGACTTAAAAATTAACATTCAAAAAACTAAGATCGTGGCATCCAGTCCCATCACTTGATGGCAAATGGAAGGGGGAAAAGTAGAAGCAGTGATAAGATTTTATTTTATTTTCTTAAGCTCCAAAATCACTATGGATGATGACTGGAGCCACGAAGTTAAAAGATGCTTGCTCCTTGGAAGGAAAGTGCTGACAAACCTAGACAGCATTAAAGAAACAGAGACATCACTTTGCCAACAAAGGTCCATCTAGTCAAAGCTATGGTTTTCCCAGGAGTCATGTAAGAATTTGAGAGTTGAACTCTAAAGAAGGTTGAGCACTGAAGAATTGATGCTTTTGAATTGTTTGCTGGAGAAGACTCTTGCAAGTCTTTTGGACACCAAGGAGACAAATCCTAAAGGAAATCACCCTGAGTATTCACTGGAAGGACTGATGCTGACACTCCAGTGCTTTGGCTATGTGATGGAAAGAGCTGACTCATTGGAAAGGACCCCAATGCTGGGAAAGATTGACGGCAAAAGGAGAAGAGGGTGATAGAAGCTGAGATGGTTAGATAGCATCACCAACTCAATGAACGTAAATTTGAGCAAACTCTTGGAGATAATGAAGGACAGGAAAGGTTGGCATGCTCAGTCCATGGCATTGCAAAGAGTTGGACAGAACTTAGTGATTGAACAACAAGTTAAATGAAATTGTAGAATGATTTATTTTAAAAATTAAAGCAGATTCAAGGTTTTCCCTTGAGCAATATGACTCACACTTGGATTCTGAAATACCTCTTTATGGAAGAGAGTAAGAGAAGCTAGGACTGAATCACTCTTATTTGATCATCTGTCATGTGTGTATCAGAAAATTCTGGTTAATTTGGCACTTTGTGTTAATTTTGACACTTTGCTGGTGCTTGCCTTTGAAAAACCTCAAGACCAAAATACATGAGCACATACATGTCCCAATGTGATGAAAGCTTCATTTGACTGCTTCCAGAAAAGCAGTTCTTTTCTGCTTCAAGTGAGAAAAGGACCTAGTATCAGAGAATTATGTGAATTTGACCTTTCTGCCTTGAGGAGTTGTTCAATCCTCCTGTGCAAAGGTCTTCTAGAGATCAGTAAGGGAGACGGGGAAATGCGGCACATATTAGGAAGAGGATGGAGTAGGGATGCAATGTCTGGGGTGTAAAAGAACGTTGGAGAATGGTGATAGAGATAAACATGTTAAAGTTGGGTGAAGGAAAAGGGAGTAATGACTTGCTTTCAAGATAAAGATAGGACTTGTGCACCACAACTAGAGAATAGCCCTCAATTGCCACTACTAGAGAATAAGCCAAAAATAAATCTTAAAAAATATTCAAAAAAATAAATATCAAGATAAAGATTGAATTGAGTGAACAGTGGGCTGACTTAAAGTTTTGGGGATGAATGTGATTTACTCAGAAACTATTTTTTCTGCATCTTCTGATGCCATCTTCAGAATTTGTACTGTTTATCCGAGTCTAGCTTGCATTTCCTAGCATACTCAGTTGCTCAGTAATAGCCCCAGTTTCACTTGATAGTACTTGTCAACTTAAAAAATATTTGCAGCCTTAAGGATGAGAGTTATCTCTTATTCAGCAGAAAATTTTTAGTGCAAAAGGAGAAGAGGGTGATAGAAGCTGAGATGGTTAGATAGCATCACCAACTCAATGAACGTAAATTTGAGCAAACTCTTGGAGATAATGAAGGACAGGAAAGGTTGGCATGCTCAGTCCATGGCATTGCAAAGAGTTGGACAGAACTTAGTGATTGAACAACAAGTTAAATGAAATTGTAGAATGATTTATTTTAAAAATTAAAGCAGATTCAAGGTTTTCCCTTGAGCAATATGACTCACACTTGGATTCTGAAATACCTCTTTATGGAAGAGAGTAAGAGAAGCTAGGACTGAATCACTCTTATTTGATCATCTGTCATGTGTGTATCAGAAAATTCTGGTTAATTTGGCACTTTGTGTTAATTTTGACACTTTGCTGGTGCTTGCCTTTGAAAAACCTCAAGACCAAAATACATGAGCACATACATGTCCCAATGTGATGAAAGCTTCATTTGACTGCTTCCAGAAAAGCAGTTCTTTTCTGCTTCAAGTGAGAAAAGGACCTAGTATCAGAGAATTATGTGAATTTGACCTTTCTGCCTTGAGGAGTTGTTCAATCCTCCTGTGCAAAGGTCTTCTAGAGATCAGTAAGGGAGACGGGGAAATGCGGCACATATTAGGAAGAGGATGGAGTAGGGATGCAATGTCTGGGGTGTAAAAGAACGTTGGAGAATGGTGATAGAGATAAACATGTTAAAGTTGGGTGAAGGAAAAGGGAGTAATGACTTGCTTTCAAGATAAAGATAGGACTTGTGCACCACAACTAGAGAATAGCCCTCAATTGCCACTACTAGAGAATAAGCCAAAAATAAATCTTAAAAAATATTCAAAAAAATAAATATCAAGATATAAAGATTGAATTGAGTGAACAGTGGGCTGACTTAAAGTTTTGGGGATGAATGTGATTTACTCAGAAACTATTTTTTCTGCATCTTCTGATGCCATCTTCAGAATTTGTACTGTTTATCCGAGTCTAGCTTGCATTTCCTAGCATACTCAGTTGCTCAGTAATAGCCCCAGTTTCACTTGATAGTACTTGTCAACTTAAAAAATATTTGCAGCCTTAAGGATGAGAGTTATCTCTTATTCAGCAGAAAATTTTTAGTACTTCAAACACAGGACACAGTGTCTCAAGTAACCCTGAGAAAACTGCTCTGAGGAGGTGAGGAGAGGGAAATTTTGCAACAAATGGCAGGTAGTCTGAACATCAAAATATTGTTAATTAAAGAAAACCATATATCCCAAGTTAAGAAATTTAGTTCTTTTCTATGTGTGGGAAGATGCAGGAGTCTGAGCTCACTGGAATCATTCATTTGATATGAACCTCCATTATCTGGGGCCAGAATTCTGTGTTTTAAAATTCTGAATTTTCTTAGGGCTCACCATAGCGGGTGGCTGCGGTCTGATGGCTGCTAGATGGCAGGTATTCTTTCCTTCCTGAGTGCCCTCAGGGCTCACCGGCTCACCATTAGTGGTGCCTGCAATTGCTGATGACTATAACTTTCTTTGTTGACTGATACGGCAAGAAATATTCCATTTCTCATACTCTTTTTATATGTGTCTTCCTGACTAGATTGTACACTGTGAGGGCAGGACCACATGTACTCTCCTAACTACACCGTCTCCAGTGCAGTACCTGGCAAAATGTCAGTGCTAACTGTTGACAAAAGAAGGTACCCGATCCAGATGCTGTAAGAATTAAAGACAATGTTTATAAAGGACTTGATTCCATTTCTGGCTCTTAGTACTGTGAAAATCCTTTCTCTGATTCTTGCTTGATTGGTTATAAGGGGCCACTGCAGTGAAAGAACTGTACCGATTCAATGCTGTATTTAAACAAGTATGTGAGAATGCATAAGCTCTCCTTAAGTGCTTGCTAAAAGGCTTCAGTTCAGGAGAATTTAAAGCAATGCTTGGGCCTTCTTAATGAACCCTTCCTTCCAACTTCCGGTGGATGTCTTTTTCCATTAAACCTAGTAAGCCAGAAAATCAAACAGTGAGACCAAAAGAGCGAAAGCTAACCATGGGAAGTGAAATAAATATTTACACATGGCTTCCATAAGCATGATATATGTTTATACCTTTAGTATGTTTTGATTTGTGTATCCTACCACCTCAAGATGTAAGCTTCTAGCAGCTGGGATCCTTATCCCGGACGTATTTTGTATGTTCTTTATTGTATTTAATGACTATCAGAGTTCACCAATAAATATACCAGACTTAGTGGAGATGCATACATGGTTAATTCAGCAAGCATTCTTATCTACAGATTTGTGTTTTTGCTTGGCTGCTGTATCAGTAGACCCGAAGACTCGGCTACAGCTGTCCTGAGAGGCTAGGTATAAAAATGCAGGTGTTCAGCATTAGCAAATAGTTCTTATTATATGGATCGACTTTTGGCAGCTAGTAACGATGTTTCCTGAGATTGAAAAATGATTTTCTACCTTAAACAGTGGTTTCACGTTACTGGAATGCTGAATTAAAAAAAAAAAAACCCACAAAATTCCTCTCATCAAGTAGTACTGAGACTGTTTTTGTTAGTTGTATACATTTCATGATTTGTATATTTTATAGTAGAATGTAAGCCTTTATTTTTAACTGTTGTGGTTAGGTTTCGGTCCTTTGCCAAATGAAGCAGACTATGAAAAAGCAGGAAGAGTAATGCGACCTGGAGTTCTGTTCCTGGTAAAGGGGACCAGGGCCTGGCCAGAAGCCAAGGAAAGACCCGGGGCTGGAGATATTTTCAAGTTTTTAAACATATTCGGGCATTTTTGTGTTTTACTGTTGTTTTGCATCATCATGTATTAACTGATCACCTTTCATCCCCATTTACAAGGAGTTCAAATGTTTTTTGTAATATAATTCTTAACCCTTCCTATACCTTAATCTGAAGTCATGACTAGGCAGAATTTAAGATCTTGTTTAAAATGATTTGTGGGAAGTTAAGATATTCTCTGTTTGTAGTTCCTCTGTTTCCTATATATCTACCTATTAATTAGACCCTTAGTATGGAGAAGGCAATTGCACCCCATTCCAATACTCTTGCCTGGAAAATGCCATGCACAGAGGAGCCTGGTGGGCTACAGTCCATGGGGTCACTAAGAGTCAGACACAACTGAAGCAACTTAGCAGCAGCAGCAGCAGCATGAGCTATATAGCTTGATATCTGTTAGCCTCTAGGTTAAAAAATACAATACTCCAAAAAAGTTTTAAGTACAAGTCAAAGACGTTTTCCTTTTGGAATATTGTAGAAAAAATTACAGAAATCATTGGCAGAGGGTTAGTGAAGCTCACATCTAAGATATGAGCCCTTCACTGCTTGCTTGGATGTTTGTTGAGGCAATGGAGAAACCAGGTTAGCTAAAAAAGTAAATGACAAGATGGTACTATTGCATGGGGTGGCACCTGGGGACTCTCACTGAACTGATTTTAAGGAAGGCTGATGCTGTTAAATAAGCTTCCTTACTTTGGCAACACATCACTGACTTTTTGGACTCTTTTCAAAGCAGGTAAGCCTTCATATCGAGGAAAACCAAACAAACCAATGTCAATTATCCGAACTAAGCTCCACATTAGCAGACTTGATATGGCCCATGGCAGGAGAATTCAGAAAAGTTTCATGTGTAAAGGTTTCCACTTTATCATCTTACCTTCTCCCTCCTTCAGGTCTTTGCAGCAGAGTGCATTTCAGGTTTTTGTTAGACATATGAAAGGCTCAGTTTCAAAGGCTTGGATTTTCATATCCATGTCAGTATCACAAATTGAAATGTGACCTGGGTACCTGGCTGCATACTTTCTTTAAACCTGAGCCAATAATACTGCAAAATGTGAGGGGAGGCCCTCTTTCATCTCACACTTTAAAGTGAAAAGTTTGTTGATGTAACCCAATTTCCAGTCTGCAGAGGTCACCCTGTATGTAGTGCAACAATGATAAGCCCATCAATTCTGTTTGATGTTCTAATTTTCCTTCCCCTAGATTTTACTCCCACTTTGTTTTGTAAAGTAAGTTTAGTAATAGTGATATTCTGGCTTGCCAACATGTGATGATATGATTTCCCTTGACACTCACCGAGTGGCTTTTTAAACTGTGCAGATACTTTGCAGGGATTATATCCTGGATATAATTAAGAGGGGATAATAGAAATAGACGTGTTTTTACATACTTTAGATAATGTTCTTGAGAAGGGTAAGTGATCAAATCCAGAGATATCAACTCTGGCTTTCCTGTGACCTCTGACAGTAGTGAAAGTTGTTCTGTATTGCAAGCATTTAGTGGTCAGTATGAAATTAGTTGCTGGCCTCTGTATGATGTAGTTGAGTGGGTATGAACTGAGGGCTGGGGGAAGGAGGAGAATGAACAGGAACCATTGTTGGGGAGCAGGAGGGCATGAGATAATGCCTCTGACACACACAGTTGTCCTTGGTGAAACACATGCAACTTAACATCAAAGGCCACACTGTTGTTTCTGGTCCTGGGCCTAAGTTAAGAAATACTAATAGAAACAGGGATGAACATGGACCAGAGGCCACTACCTGGAATACTGGAAGGTCCAAGTAGGTTGGGGATCAGTCCAGTGAAATAGAGTTTGAAATATATAAAAGAGCCAATGTTTAGCCATTTATGATTTATAAAAACATATGATTCAGTGTTTTCATTTCACTTTATTTTATGATTCAACCTAATTCTATCTTCATTAGCCATGCAGTTTTTATCCTTCTGAATTAGAAATACCCCCACACCACCCCTTTCTCGTGGAAGTCCAGGGTTGTAGTGGGGACCAGCAGCTCCCTATTGTGACAAACATCTGTTTTCTTTGTTGAATGCTCCCTTCTAGAAAGGAGAGACAGACAGAAAGACACATTCAAACTATCGTGCTGGAGGTCACCTTGGAAGCTCCATTTAGGCTTTTTCCTCCCGTTGAATCATCCTGTTGATAATTATTTACCCTTTGGTAAGGATCTCTGTCAGCAGCAATGGCAGCATTCATTGTGAACCCTCTGCTAAGTACAGCTTTTGCTAAGACCAGTGGGCATTACAGGTGGGGTGCCTGGTAGTAGAACAAGAAGTGAGACCAGAACTCAGAAAGATACCTTTCAAGCGAGTCGAAAGTCTCTGTGTTGTTTTCAAGCCGCTTTCGTGATGATGGATGCTGTATGCTGTGGTGGATTCTAGTAGTTCCATCTCCACCTTTGGCTCAACTGCATAATTTTGGGCAGTCACATAAGTTCTCTTGTTAGCATTTCCCACACAGTAACCATTTCAGAGGTTTAGAAACTATAGTATGAAGTCCTAGGGTTCCTCTGAGTTATATTGGAGTGGCTGCTGAGGAGGGATGAAATGTCCTCATGGGTTCAGCCTGCGCTTTCCACACCTCTTACTTTTCAGCCAAAATAGCTCTATTTTTGTGTGTGTGTTTTATATTTGAAAAAAGCATTCAGCAACTGAAATTTAAAAAAAAAAATTGAAGACCCCTGGACCAAATGAACTTTAGGCCTACTGCTAACTCATTGAATTTTTCCTCTAAATATCACAATGTACAATCTGACAGTAAATGCTGTATAATACAAGGAGAATAATTTTCTCCCTTTTCCAAGCATATCTACTGAGAGCCATAAAATAGAAACATCTGTCCTGCTGGAAATACTGGGAGAGGAGGGAACTTTCAGCCTTCCTTCCAGGCCCCTCCCAGAGGAAAGGGGGGCTTATTTGGCTGCCTAATTGGGGCAGGGGGGTGGGGGGCAGAGAGTCATTGACTTCGTGTGGCTCAGGTCCCCTGGGTTTTCTTGCTGTCAGCCCTGTCTGCTATTAGCTATGTTTGTTCTTTGCCACTTGGGGCAACTAAAAGTGCAGACTATGCCTCTACCTTGGGGTGAAACTTGCAGTTTGTGATGCGTGTGGGGAAGTTGGGTGCCTGGTTGTGACCTTAGGTACCAGCCACAGTTTCTGATCCAGCTTTACTGGTAATGAGGTTGATGGGCTGATCCTATGTGCCCCTGTATCCATTTCTCTGAAACTGCTGGAGTGACAGAGGGAGGAGTTTTCTTAGAGAAACTCTAACAAACTCAGTCCTTATGCATGTATGTATGTGCTCAGTTGTGTCCGACACTTCGGGACCACGTGGAATGTAGCCTTCCAGGCTTCTCCATCCATGGAATTTTCCAGGCAAGAATACAGGAGTGGGTTATCATTTCCTTCTCCAGGGGATCTTCCTAACCCAGGGATTGAACCCGTGACTCCTGCATCTCCTGCACTGTCAGGTAGATTCTTTACCACTGACCACCTGGAAAGCCCAACTCAATGTTTATTCCTTGGCTACTGATTCTAGATTTCCCCAGGATAGAGAACATCTTCCCCGCCCCAACCTCTTGACCTGTGTAGCAGTGGCTTCCGTGGCTAAATTAAGAACCTGCTCTACTATATGCGTCTTCCCTTCTTACGGCCTCTCTTATTCTGGTCTGCGCCTGCAATTGGTGCACAGTGATTACACAGTGGTTTTATGAGCCGATCTCATTGCTGATTGCACTGTTCTGTCCTGGTACCTGGCTTTTTCTCACGTTGCCTCATAGTTCAGTTTAATTCCCAGCCTGGTGAGCTGCCATAGGTGGATCATGGTCTCCACTAGAAAGCAGGGAGTTTAGTCCTGGTTGACAAGAGCGATTGGCTGAACCACAGTGTTCCGTGCTCAGACATGCCTGACACTTTCATCTCAGGATCCCTTTCTCTGTTCTATCATGAGCAGATGTGCCTGCCAGTTGCAAGCTGTCAGGGAACTGTGCCGTCTGGTGTGAAATTTGCAGCTCCAGGATGAAGCCCCTGCCGTTCCTTTGTCTCATTTCATTTCTAGTATTTGAACTTGTCTGTTCCTTTCCCATTCAGGACTCTAACCCAGTATCCACTCATCTCTCCTCCAACACACGTCACCTGGCCTCTTCCTTTAATCACTGAGTTTTTTTAAATTCATTGTCACTTCTTCCAAGAGGCCTTCCATCTTCCCCAATCTAACTGGGTCACCTTTTTCTGTTTTGCTCTTTCTTTGCACCCTGTTATTCCTTCCTGCTGTTAAATCACAAAGCCTGACTCTGTATTTGTTTAGCAGTTTCATTCACTAAGCTCCAGGTGGGCAGGTGCTATTGTGTTCAGTATCTGGTACAGGTCCTTGTAGTCGATGAATATTTGTTACAGGACTGAGTTATTTAACCCAGAGTGGGTCAGGGTGAGGAAGAACGTGATGCTGACTCAGAAACTGAGTATCTCTGAAAGGAAAGCTAGTGCAGTAGGCAGTCGCCGGACTGACCTGCGCTTGGGGTAGGGGGAGGGGAGTGCTCTGCACACACTGCTCAAGGATCAGAGGGCCAGGTGGGGCTGAGTGCACCTTCGTACCTGCCATGTGACAGGGCAAGGCAGGAGCAGATGCAACTGGTAATATCAGGGCTTTCACGCACCTTTTGTGGCCTATGTCACTGGGGGCTGGACAAGAAGCTGAAAGTCTTAACTTTAAATCATAAGATCAAGGTGCTTGAAGAATATTAAACAATACTGGGCAATGTATCTGACTTAATCTGTGTGTTGGCAGGGGGAACTATCCAGTCACTTTAGGATCTCTGTGCCTTGAGTATCAGTGAAGTCATCCTACTGCATTTTAGGGCAACAGACTCAGTGCGAATCCACATGTAGAGCTGTAAGTTGGTACAATGTGACTACCACCACTTTTATTCCTACTAATACTATCAGATACACCTTACAAAATTGTTGACCAAATTATAGATAGAAAGCAACTGACCTGTCATTTTTATCGAATATACTAGCAAAACCTTGCTAAAATGATGTTCTGATGTCCTAAATAATGTCATATTATATTTTCAGCTTACAGGTTAGAACTCTGAAACAAGAGAGGTTAGTTTATTTGACCAAGATCATACTGCCCAAATGTTCCATTTTCTACTGTAAATCTAGGTGATTTGGTGTGTGATCTTAATATTACATGTAAATATACAAGCACCTCACACCCCATACAATCCTGGAAGTTAATTAAATTCCTTCAAAAAATACACAAGATTATCCACAACTATCTGAAGAGGGGTATAAAAAATATATTTTACTATCCCTGTTAAAAATAAAAACATTATGAAAGTCTGAAAAAATTGCTAACTATAAGAAAATATTGAAAGTATAGTAAATTATGAAGATAAAATTTTCCTGCCATCCTACCAACCAGTGTTAATCACTGTTAATATTTTTGTGTATTTTCTCTAAGATCTTTTTATGTGTATATATGTGCATAGGTGATTTGAAGTTATTATATCTACTTAACTCCCTATTTGTATTTTAGTATCCTTTATATCAGACTGGTTCCAAATAGGGAAAGGAGTACATCAAGGCTGTATATTGTCACCCTGCTTATTTAAATTATATGCAGAGTACATCATGAGAAACACTGGGCTGGAAGAAGCACAAGCTGGAATCAAGATTGCCAGGAGAAATATCAATAACCTCAGATATGCAGATGACACCACTCTTATGGCAGAGAGTGAAGAAGAACTCAAAAGCCTCTTGATGAAAGTGAAAGAGGAGAGTGAAAAAGCTGGCTTAAAGCTCAACATTCAGAAAATGAAGATCATGGCATCCGGTCCCATCACTTCATGGGAAATAGATGGAGAAACAGTGGAAACAGTGACAGACTTTATTTTGGGGGGCTCCAAAATCACTGCAGATGGTGACTGTAGCCATGAAATTAAAAAACTCTTACTCCTTGGAAAGAAAGTTATGACCAACCTACATAGCATATTCAAAAGCAGAAACATTACTTTGCCAACAAAGGCCCATCTAGTCAAGGCTATGGTTTTTCTGATAGTCATGTATGGATGTGAAAGTTGGACTATGAAAAAAGCTGACTGCCGAAGAGCTGATGCTTTTGAACTGTGGTGTTGGAGAAGACTCTTGAGAGTCCCTTGGACTGCAAGGAGATCCAACCAGTCCATTCTAAAGGAGATCAGTCCTGGGTGTTCTTTGGAAGGACTGATGTAAACATTACTTTGCCAACAAAGGCCCATCTAGTCAAGGCTATGGTTTTTCTGATAGTCATGTATGGATGTGAAAGTTGGACTATGAAAAAAGCTGACTGCCGAAGAGCTGATGCTTTTGAACTGTGGTGTTGGAGAAGACTCTTGAGAGTCCCTTGGACTGCAAGGAGATCCAACCAGTCCATTCTAAAGGAGATCAGTCCTGGGTGTTCTTTGGAAGGACTGATGCTAAAGCTGAAACTCCAATACTTTGGCCACCTCATGTGAAGAGTTGACACATTGGAAAAGACTCTGATGCTGGGAGGGATTGGGAGCAGGAGGAGAAGGGGACAACCAAGGATGAGGTGGCTGGATGGCGTCACTGACTCCATGCACATGAGTTTGAGTGAACTCTGGGAGTTGGTGATGGACAGGGAGGCCTGGTGTGGTGCAGTTCATGGGGTCACAAAGAGTTGGACTCGACTAAGCGACTGAAATGAACTGAACTAATATCACTAACATTTTCTCACATATTATTCTTCTATAATCTGATTTTTAGTAGATTCCTAAATTTTATATTGGTGTATAGTTGATGTTTTATTTTATATTGAATTATGGTGGCTTGGTGGTAAAGAATCCATCTGCTGGTGCAGGAGATGTGGGTTGAATCCCTGGGTTGGGAGGATCCCTTTGAGAAGGGAATGGCAACCCACTCCAGAATTCTTGCTTAGGAAATCCCGTACACAGAGGAACCTGGTGGGCTACAGTCCATAGGGTCACAAAGAGTCAGACACGACTTAGCAACTGAACAACATGATTGATTCAGTCAACAGCTAACATGTTGTGTTTGTTTCAGATATACAACAAAGTGATTCGGTTATACATATAACATGTATCTATTCTTTTAAAATTATTTTCCAATTTTGGTTTTTAGATAAAATTGAGCAGAATTCCCTGTGCTATACAGTAGGTCCTTGCTGGTTATTCATTTTAAATATAGCAATGTGTATATGCATATCTCAAACTCCCTAAATATCTCTCCCCTTTCCCCATACTCCCTTGTATCCCCAAGTTCATTCTCTAAGTCTCTGAGTCTGTTTCTGCTTTGCAAATAAAATGACCTACAGAATGGGAGAAAATATTTGCATGTTTAGTAGGTTTAATACACCACAGTTCAAAAGCATCAATTCTTCAGTGCTCAGCTTTCTTCACAGTCCAGCTCTCCCATCCATACATGACTACTGGAAAAACCATAGCCTTGACTAGATGGGCCTTTATTGGTGAAGTAATGTTTCTGCTTTTGAATATGCTATCTAGGTTGGTCATAACTTTCCTTCTGAGGAGTAAGCATCTTTTAATTTCATGGCTATAATCACCATCTGCAGTAATTTTGGAGCCTACAAACATAAAGTCTGACACTGTTTCTACTGTTTCCCCATCTATTTCCCATGAAGTGATGGGACCGGATGCCATGATCTTCGTTTTCTGAATATTGAGCTTTAAGCCAACTTTGTCACTCTCCTCTTTCACTTTCATCAAGAGGCTTTTGAGTTCCTCTTCACTTTCTGCCATAAGGGTGGTGTCATCTGCATATCTGAGGTTATTGATATTTCTCCTGGCAATCTCTTGAGAATCCCTTGGACTGCAGGGAGATCCAACCAGTCCTTTCTAAAGGAGATCAGCCCTGGGTATTCTTTGGAAGGAATGATGCTAAAGCTGAAACTCCAGTACTTTGGCCACCTCATACGAAGAGTTGACTCATTGGAAAAGACTCTGATACTGGGAGAGATTGGGAGCAGGAGGAGAAGGGGACAACAGAAGATGAGATGGCTGGATGGCATCACTGACTCGATGGACCTGAGTTTGAGTGAACTCCAGTAATTGGTGATGGACAGGGAGGCCTGGTGTGCTACAATTCATGGGGTCTCAAAGAGTTGGACACGACTGAGTGACTGAACTGAACTGATACATTTCATTATGTGACTATATTCTCATTTGACTGTCCCCTTATTGTCACATGTTTTAATTGTTTCTAATTGATTTTAGATGTGCCTTTTGTAAATAGTATATAGATGCTTGGGGTTACACAGTGTACCCTAAAAGGCATCTTGAAGTCCTATCCCCCAGTAACTGTGAATGTGACCTCCTTTGGAAATAAGATCTTTAGCGAGAGACTAGAATTAAGATAGGGCTTCCCAGATGGCTCAGTGGTAAAGAATCTGCCTGCCAATGCAGAAGACACAGGAGATGCAGGTTCAGTCCCTAAGTTGGGAAGATATCTTGGAGGGGAAAATGGCAACCAATTCAAGTATTCTTGCCTAGAAAATCTCATAGATAGAGGAGCCTGGTGGGCTGGCAGTACATGAGGTTGCAAAGAAATATTCATTGAAAAGACCTGTGCTGAAATTGAAACTTCAGTACTTTGGCTCCTGATGCAAAGAGCCAACTCACTGGAAAAGACCCGATGGTGGGAAAGATTGGAGGCAAGAGGAGAAGGGGGCAACAAAGGATGAAATGGTTAGATAGCATCACCAACTCAGTGGACATAGATCTGAGCAAACTCTGGGAGATAGTGCAGGACAGGGAAGCCTGGAGTACTGCAGTCCCTTGGGTCGCAGAGTTAGACACAACTTAACAACAACAAATACTTGGATTAGGAGTTGAGCAAATTTACTTTTTCTCTCTTTTCCATTGTTAACCCTTAAAATATTGATAATATCTCACATTTACTGGGTAAGTACCATACTATAGTGCTAGTGTTTACATGTAATAGCATCTCTATTCTTTACAGGTGATGAGACTGAAGATTTGAGAGAGTATGGCATTTCCCAAGGTCACTAGGTATCCTTCCTGGAGCCATCATTCAAATGAGTCTTCTATTCCTGGAGCCATGTTGTCTATCACAGTACTATCAGACCTTCCAATAAATTCTGGGGTTTTAGACCTAATTAGGTTTAGACCTAGATTAGACTTAGATTGTGAAGTTCTACATTAATTATATCTTCTATTTTAAGATCTTATCATACATTTTATTTTAGTATCAAAGATAGGTTGATTGATGTATTCACTGATTGATTAGCTGATTTCTAAGTCTGTGTAGCCATGGTCAGAGTGATGGACTTGTATTAAGTGTTTGCTTGGATCAGAGGTGACTCCTGTCTCAAAAGCAAGACTAATTTTCAGTTACTTAAAAGTAAAGAATTGCAGGGAACCAAGTGATCAGTCACACATTTACTTTCTATCTCCTTATTCTTTACTCAGTACTAACATTATATGTTGGTTATCTACTGCTGCATAGCAAATTATCCCAACACTTTATGACTTAAAACTAAAAACATTTCTTATTTCAGTTCTTGTGTCAGGGATCTGAGCATGGTTTGATTGGTGTCTGTAGCTCAAGGACCTCCACAAGTCTATAGGCAATGTCCTGGTCAGGGCTGCATTCTAAACTGAAGACTACTGGAGGGCAAGATCTGTGGTTAGATTTGATTTACTCATAAATGGTTGGATTGAGAGTCTCAGTTTTTTATGGGCTCTTGGCTGGTGACCTCTCTCAGTTCCTTGTCAGTGGCCCTCTCAAGCGGAAGGTCACAAACTGAAAGCGGGAGTCCTTGGGGAAGGAGAGAACGTGAGTGTCCAAGACAGAAGTCAAGTCTCTTTGTAATCTAATCTTGGAGGTATTATTCTCTTACCTCTGCCACTACTTTTCTTCTATTTCACCCTATTTTTAAGGAATACCTTTCAGCCTCAACTTGGCTTTATAATTTTAATAATCCATAGCTTTCCCTTTCTTCTTTCTGCTTGCTTTTTTAATTGTTGTTGTTCTAAGGAAACGTTAATGCCCACTGCCACATAATTTGCTTGAGTTTTTGTGTCATTGCTTCTGCCTTACTACCTTCAATGGAAATTTAGTTTTAATAATGTGATTTTAGTGTCATTGTAATTTTTTTTTAATTTTTATTGTTACCTTTTAAGTTTGTCCTTTTGTCTTTTCACTTCAGCCAGTTGTTTCCGAAAGATCATTTCTGCCCATTCATGGTTGTCTTCTTATCTTTCATTGAGGAAATCAAACATCTTCTTGAAATTTCTTCTAAGTCCTGAAATAGATGTTACAAAGCATTTTATCCTTCTTTATCTCCTGGATACTATTTTTTTCTGCAAACTATTTTCTCCATATTGGTTTTTCTCTTACTTATTTTCAAACAAGGGTCCTGACTCAGTATTTTTTCAGTCAATAAGACAACTAGAATTTCCTTAAATATTGTGAGACTGAGTTGCTTTCTTAGTTGTGCACATATAAGGCAAGTTTATGTATTTGTCTACCATTTCATAACAGGCTTAAAAATTATACTGTACCCTCTATTCTGTGGAACAATTGGCTTGTTCCCTGCCTTCTTCCTGGCAATCTTGATTCCAGCTTGTGCTTTGTCCAGCCCGGGATTTCGCCTGATGTTCTCTGCATATAAGTTAAATAGACAGGGTCACATATACAGCCTTGATGTACTCCTTTCCCAATTTGGAACCAGTCTATTTTTCCATGGGATTTGGAGGAGCCTGGTAGGCTGGACCCATGGACTCATGGGGTCGCTAAGAGTCGGACATGACTGAGTGACTGAGCGACTTCACTTTGACTTTTTACTTTCATGCATTGGAGAAGAAAATGGCACCCCACTCCAGTATTCTTGCCTGGAGAATCCCAGGGATGGGGGAGCCTGGTGGGCTGCCATCTATGGGGTCACATGGAGTTGGACACGACTGAAGAGACTTAGCAGTATTGTTCCATGTCCAGTTCTAATTATTGCTTCTTGGCCTGCATACAGATTTCTCAGAAGGCAAGTAAGGTAGTCTGGTATTCCCATCTCTTGAAGAATTATCCACAATTTGTTGTGATCCACACAGTGAAGACTTTGGGAGAAATATCAGTAACCTCAGATATGCAGATGACACCACCCTTATGGCAGAAGTTGAAGAACTAAAGAGCCTCTTGATGAAAGTGAAAGAGGAGACTGAAAAAGCTGACTTAACACTCAACATTCAGAAAACTAAGATTATGGCATCTGGTCCCATCACTTCATGGGAAATAGATGGGGAAACAATGGAAACAGTGAGAGATTTTATTTTGGGGTGCTCCAAAATCACTGCAGATGGTGACTGCAGCCATGAAATTATAAGACTTCTTGGAAGAAAAGTTATGACCAACCTAGACAGCGTATTAAAAAGCAGAGACATTACTTTGCCAACAAAGGTCTGTGTAGTCAAAGCTATGGTTTTCCCATTAGTCATGTGTAGATGTGAGAGTTGGGCTATAAAAAAGTCTAGGTGCTGAAGAATTGATGCTTTGGAACTGTGGTATTAGATAAGACTTTTGAGAGTCCCCTGGACTGCAAGGGGATCAAATCAGTCCATCCTAAAGGAAATCAGACCTGAATATTCATTGGAAGGACTGATGTTGAAGCTGAAACTCCAATACTGTGGCCATCTGATGAGAAGAAATGACTCTTTTGAAAAGACCTTGATGCTGGGAAAGTTTAAAGACAGGAGATGACAGATGATGAGATGGTTGGATGACATCACCGACTCGATGGACTTGAGTTTGTGCAGGCTCTGGGAATTGGTGATAGACGGGGAAGCCTGGCTTGCTGCAGTCCACAGGGGAACAAAGAGTCAGACACGACTGAGCAACTGAACTGAAGTGAACTGCCTTCTTCCTCTGGTTTTAAGAACTGATTAAATACAGGAAATCCTGCAGCATTTGTGATCCCAGAATTGTGTCTATACCCATGTTCTGAATTGTACTGTTCTACCTCTAAACCTTCTTCTACTACATTTACTACCATGGCTTTCTGACTTTCAGTCTCTGGTTGTGATAAAATTTGGGGGAGCTGTTAGGGATATATATGTGTCTCACTCTAGCTTGACTATTATTTAATTATTGCCAGTTTTCTTAGATCTAGGTTGTCTCTTAATATTGATTTTAGTTGTATTTTTACTTTATATGTGTTTCCATGGAAGGAAGTTAGGGAGATTGAACTAGTGGCTGTTACCAAACATTGTTTTGAAAGAAAAGTATGTATTGATATAATACTAGCCTTTTCAATCTGTTTGCTACTGTGCTGCCTAAAGCTCTTTACCAAAGGCATAGATCATGTCATCTCCTTCTTAAAGTTCCTCAGTGTTCTTTCTATCCAAACTCCTTAATATGGAACATTCGATCTGCTTCAGAATCTCATGTCTGCCCAAGTCTCCAGCCTCACTCCTCACACTACTCCAACTCTGTATGCCTTGATTGGTGCTGTTCCCTTGCTTATTATTTCCTTTCATTCAAGTTTGTCTTAAAAATGCTTGTTCAAGACTCAGCTCCAGCTACCTAAAAAGGAGACTTGATAATTTCATCTTTGTGCATGAGTTGGTTTTAGCACTTCTATCTCCTTATTATACTTTCACTTGACCATGGCTGGACAGAGGAGGTTTCTAGGTACCTCTGTAATCCCAGAAATTGGTACAGTGCCCAGTACATATTGAAAGCTTTAAAAAATAATTGCTAATTGAAAAAAATCTTGGATATGTAAGTAAATTTTCTCTTGCTCTCCCTGGTGACACAGATCCACCTCCAGTGTGGGAGACCTGAGTTTGATCCCTGGGTTGGGAAAATCCCCTGGAGAAGGAAATGGCTACCGGCTCCAGTATTCTGGCCTGGAGAATTACATGGACTGTACAGTCTATGGGGTTGCAAAGAGTTGGATGCAACTGAGTGACTTTTACTTTCACTTTCCTAGTAAAATGAAAGGAGTGATACATATGGGGGCTAGTTCTTCTTTAGTTCCTCTTATCTCTTAAGGATTTATAATCCAATTCTTGAGGTTTTGTTATTGTTGTTTAAATGGATGGTATTTACTTATTTATTTTTAATGTGTATTTATTTATTTATTTGACCACACCACATAGCACTTGGGATCTAAGTTCCCTGAGCAGGAATCAAACCCATGCCCCATGCATTAGAAGCTCAGAATTTTAACCACTGGACCCCCAGGAAAGTCCTTTATTTTTGACTAAAAAGGAAACCGCTTATGCTGTAAAAACAACTCATAAACTGCATTGTGACTTTATTGTCCACTACCTCCTCTCTATGACAGTTGGCTACATCTGCCTTCCTATTGGGATCAGTGGCTTAAAATGGTAACTAACTCTTGAATGGACATTCCTGAGCATATGTAAGAGGCTGGATTCAATCACTTATCTCCTTCCCTGCTCCTTCAGTCCATATTCCACTCCCTTCTTGGATTGTT
Source organism: Madoqua kirkii (assembly GCA_006408675.1). Taxonomy (NCBI): domain Eukaryota; kingdom Metazoa; phylum Chordata; class Mammalia; order Artiodactyla; family Bovidae; genus Madoqua; species Madoqua kirkii. The sequence continues at coordinate 18,603 of SJYC01035150.1, forward strand.
TATGGTTTCAACAACCAGAATAACCTGGGACTCACCTGATCAGTTGCATGGATTCCTAACATTTGCCCAGATAGGCTGTAAATCCTTGAGCAAACTCTTCACCTCTCTGGGTGTCTCACTTTTAATCTCTGAAAAAGAAGTTGACCTGGTTCACTTAGTTGTTTCATATGAAATCCGACTATTAAGTGGCAGGAAAGTAATGTTATTTTTCCCTTCAGAATGCTATAATTAGTTTCTGTGGAAATGATTTTGTTGTCACCAACAATATTACGGACTCCTGTGTGACACAGTAGCAAGTACACATCAGCTGTTAAGAAACAAAGATCTTGCTTTCCTACTGGAGACATATGGTTAAAACCACAACAACAACAATTACAAAAAGTACCAAAAGGATATCTTGCACCCACAGAAAAAAAACTTCAAGGAAATTACTTTTAAGTCATATATCCCTGATTTTTCCTTGAAGTAGCAACATCTCATAAACACCAAAGAGCCCTGATTTAATTTTTTAAAATTTGATGTTAAGCTACCAGTCATTTCAGCCACAGGGAAATGGATAGAGTTCATTAAGAGTGAGAAGTAGTCTTTTGCTGTTGTCACTTATGAGGATGAAAAGTATATGAAGAGCTCAGGCAAAGAAAAAAATTTCATTTCTAATTGCAGTACAGCCCACAAGCTTGCACGTCCTATAACGAGAAACCTCCTTGTTAGCTGCCAAAATCTGCCATCCAATCTGTCTGGTAGTTGATTTCGTTATTACATTTTGATGTGCCCTTGACAAGCTTTCGCACACAAAAACTCAACACCTCCTCCGGAGCTCCTTCAGTACCAGAAAGATCATGGAGGGATGACAAAGGCTTGGGCTTGGCTCTTTATTATTCACATAGCTGGAATGTTTATAAACAGAACAGAGTGTAACGAGAGCAAATGCTCAACCACATCAAGCAGCTCCCTTCTCTCGCATGTCATTTAAGTATCGACTCCATCTCATCCAGCACTCTGCGCATCACACACACAAAGACCTTATCTAAGTGCCTGAGAACCATCCTTAGGAGTTTAAAAATGTGGACAAACAACTCTCTTTTCTTTTGATAATTCAGATGCATTCTTCCACCTCTTTGGGTCTGTAGCATTTGGTGTTTTTGAAATCATCTTGACATGATGCCCTGATCTTGGTCCCAGCAATAGCACTAGGCTACTCTCTCTCCCCAGCTCATCCTCATGGCTCCTACACCCGGACTGCATTCAGGAAAAATAGAAGGGATTCAAATTACTGTTAGTTTCATGAAATGTATTTATTATCAACCTCAGTAAAACTTAAGAGAAAGGCAAGAAAAAAGGCCCGTGCCACAATGCCTTCACCAATTTGATATTATCCTCACCCCCTTCTCTTTTCCATTCACTGGTGTTAATGTGATATAAGTGTTCTGGCTGAGCTTCAGAAGAAAGGTCATAACCCACTCCTCAGGAGTTAAACATTCCACTTCAGCATCACTCTTAGATACACTTCTTCATTGCAAAGCAGAATTCTGTCCTACACACTGAGCAAAGTATTCCTTTGCAGACTTGTCCATTGCTAACCCCAAATGTTAGAAAGAAAGAAAGAGATGAATTACAAAGGCCGTTCCAAGATGTACTTTAACCCCAGGACCCTGTGATTGTCTTGATTTCAGTAAATCAAAATGATTACGGTGTATCAAAATGATTATGATATGCCAATCTTGACAGTTTGGGGCAGGGTTGTGGGGAGGCAGTGGAGAAAGTGTAACAGTATAATTTACTACAGTCATAAAACCACATGTTAAGAGATGCATTTCATGAAATGCCTTTAACTACAGTGATCAACTTTTCTGAAGTATCCTAAGGAAAATATTTTCCAATCCATGCATACATTTCATTTCTGGTAGTCTCTTGTGCTATGCTACTGACAATTTAAGTTGTAGGGTACATGGAGCCTCCTGTCTCATTGTGTTTGCCAAAACTGTATTGCTTTTAAAAAAATAAGTTAATGAAGGATAGAGGGAAGAGAGAGAGGGAGAGCCAAAAAAGGTACATTTGTGGAATAACTTTTATAGCTACGTAGTCTCATAATCATTAGGTGTTTTACATATGCTATATGATTTAATATAATAACCAGAACACAGATCTCTTCAAGATAGGAATTACTCCCATTTTCCAGATAAGGAAAAGATAAAGAAAGATTAAGTAACATTCCCAAAGTCACACAGCTAGTAAATTAAAATCTGGGTCAGTCTGATGCTGAAACCATGCTTCTTCTTACAACAGCTTTTCTTTTCTAAAAGAGAAACAATGTTGATATTTGAGCACCTAAATTTGACCCTAATACACAAAAACTCCCAGATAAAATGTGCACCTCAAAGGGACATTTGAACATTTACTGTAGCAATTAACAAATGGTAACAGCCTCATGGATACAGTACTAATGATTCTAGTTGAAATGATAAAACAAATATCTTCACTAGCTCGAGGGGATCTGTTTGCATGTGAGATGAGCTGGGATTCCTAGGTTGTTATTCTTTCTTGTTTTAAAAATATAATTGAACTCACTGTCCTAAGAAAACTCTTCCTTCTGTTCCACATATAACTTATTCCAGATGTGAGACCACTTTCCTCCGATAATTGGTGTTTTACTTTGACTGGTTTGACCTTTCTTAAAACCCTCTCCTCTCTCAAACTATTTAGATGTTCATTTCCAGACTGAAATAAAATTTGGACCCTAAAGTGAGGAATGTCTACAAACTGAAAATTCCATTTCAATTCACACACTGCCCTCGAAACATTAGAACCCGAAGGGAAGGGAGGACTGATGATCTCCCAAAGACCAAAGATCCAGTCCCACTCTGGTGTGTTCCCATGGCTTAGCCCCTCTTCCAGGCCAGACCCTCGGCTGGGGCTTTCTTGGCTTGGAGTCATTTTGCTGCAGTTAACATTTAGTTCACACATCATTAGGTGAAGCCCCGGTTACAAAGATACACTGCTCTTGTCATTGCAGAAGTATGCTGAATGCACCTGCAGTTTGAAGTTTTTGTTGAGGGAATAGACTCAAATGAATGAAAAGATTGAAACCACTTACTTTTTTGTGACTCCACCTGCTGTGGTATATTTTTGTTGGACGGGATAACCAGAGGTGTGTTTATGGCTTTAGGGAAAGGATACATTAGGGGTTACATGGTTTTAAGGCTTTTTTTTTTTCTTTAAAGCTATAAATCAAATTTCCATGAAGATAGTTATATACATATAACTATTATAGACTCTGTGTGTGTGTGTGTGTGTGTGTGTGTGTGTGAGAGAGAGAGAGAGAGAGAGAGGGATACTTTTTCCCCATTTGGTGACTCAGGAAGGGATCATTTCTTTTGTTGTTGTCAGTGGAGGAATAATTTGGTCATGGCAGTAATATGTCAATACCATATCTGCACTATATTTGACAATAACAGCAAGGTCAGAATCAAAACTAGCTTACCATTTATATTGGGTTCCCAGGTGGCACAGTGGTAAAGTAAAGAATCTGCCTGCTCAGGCAGGAGACATAAGAGATGCAGGTTCAATCCCTAGGTTGGAAAGATCCCCTGGAGAGGGCATGGAAACCCAATCCAGTATTCTTGCCTGAAGAAGTCAATGAACAGAGAAGCCTGGTGAGTTACAGTCCATGGGGTCACAAAGAGTCAGACATGACTGAACACACACACACACACATATACACACCATTTATATAAAATTCTAGTTATCAGATTCTGCTCTAAGTGTCTTTCAGGAGGGCATATTCTATATCAAGTGTTCAGTGATACAATTGATTAGTGATTAGTAATCTCATTTAATAATCTCATGAAGTAAATTTTTTAGTCCCCATTTTACAGAGGAAGGACCTAAGATTAAATAAGATATGTGACTTGTGAAGCTCCTGTAGCTCTTAAGTAATAGAGCTGAGATCCTTGGTCTATTGACACCATATCTAATGACCTACTACACAAACACGATTAAAAACTTCAAAGCCCCAAATGGCAATCAAACACATTATCCCTCTGTTAGTATGTATAAAATTTTCAGTTAACCTGTTCATTTCTACATATTCCTTCTATATGGCATTTCTGTTATTAACCCCTCCAGAGTTATAAGTCAGAATGATTGTATGATGAGATCACCTCTATACTGAAGAGTTTCAACTGATTGAGATAGAAATAGAAAATTGTTTTGATTTTTACCAACTGTTATATTGGACTGCTCTCCTGGTTTTCCATCTCTTAACATCCTGTTGGAATGACTCCAAACATTTCCAGTTTTTTAAAATGTTGGTCTAACCCCATTCTCAATTTAAAGCCTTCTCTTTCTCCCACCAAAGCCTAGACTTCTCCTTTAGAGTGGAGAGGGATGTGATTTACCTGGCTTGGACTTACCTTCTTCCCATCCTCTCCTAGACTTAGATCCTTATCTATTGGGGTCAGGAAGGAGAAAGAACAGAGACAGATTTCTTTTCTTTATTTTCAGCTTTAATGAGGTATAAGTGACAAAAAATTTAATATATTTAAAGTGTACAATGTGATGATTTGCTATATTCATGCATTGTGGAAGGATTCCCACCACTGAATTAATTTACACATCCGTCACCTCCCATATTTATAATTTTTCTCACTTGGCTTTGGGTAAGGTGGATACCTCTCTCTCCTTCTCCCTGGATACCCTGTGCTACTCATGAAGCCAATGCTCACTTCTCACCTTTTCTTAGTTCTATCCTCCCATGAGCTCAGGAAGGGGCATAGGGTCATCATTGGTACACAGTTGGGACTCTACATCTTAGTAAGATTTTGAAGAGGTCTCTGTGTTCAGTTATGAGATCCATGATAGATATATAGTGGTTAAAGTACCATTGTGTGTTAGTTGCTCAGTTGTGTCCAACTCTTTGTGACCCCATGGACTGTAGCCCGCCAGGCTCCTCTGTCCATGGGAATTTCCAGGCAAGGATACTGGCATGGGTTGCCATTTCTTTCTCCAGGGAATATTCCTGACCCAGGAATCGAACCCTGGTCTCCTGCATTGCAGGCAGATACTTTACCATCTGAGCTACTAGGGAAGCCCAAAAGTATCATTGCTGCTGCTGCTAAGTTGCTTCAGTCGTGTCCACAATAATGTTTATATAGTTTTCACATGAAGTCTCCTGATTGGAAGAGTTGCTGTGTGTAGTCCTTCAGGCTGAGAAAGGCTCTGCCACATTTAACAGGAGTCTGCAGGGTCACCGTCACCTTTGTATCCATCCAGTGGAGGGATGAGACTGAAGGCATGGGAAAGAAGGATTTGGGGGTCAGGCCTGAAGTGACATACATCATTCCTGTTGCATTTTATTGGCCAGAAATTAGTCATACCTAATTTATGCTCTCATGAATTCCACAGGCTGGGTGTGAGGGGAGGGGGATGGGAAACATAGTCCCAGGTTGGGAAGCTGTTTCTCATTTTGCAATAAGAAAAGAGTATGAACCTTGGCTAGACAGCTAATCATTGTTGTCACAGGACAGCATTCACAAATTGAACATGGCACAGGGGTGAAGTGGGACACACGTGAGTAGACACAGTCAAGTGCTCTCGGAGTGAGCTCCTCCCTGCAGATATTGGATGATATTTCCTGGGCTTTAGTTTCTAGCAACCACAGGGCCTCCTCAGCTTGCATATCACTGAGTGCACACACCCAGGCCTGAGCCCATTAGCCCTCAAGACCTCAGTCTCCTTGAGAACTCCCCACTTCCCATGCACCTGCTGCTCTGTAACCGTCTCCATCATGTCCCACTTGCCATACCCTGCTCCCTCACTCTCCAGACTCCTCATCATGACCTCTCATCCTTAACTTCCCTTCATCCTCCACCTTTTCTTGGAAAATTCCTTCACTTTCTTGCTCTAACTATAATCCAATGTGGCTGTCCCCTAAGCACACTGAGCTCTCCAGTGAAAACTCTGATTTCTGCCTCCTCCACATATATCAGGGCTAGAAGTCCAGGTAGGTATCATTTTTCTCTTTCCTGCTTCTAACATTTCTTTCCTTGTTCTGCCTTTGACATGCCTGTCATCAGACTTCGATACCCTCATTGTTTCCTGTTGTCATTTGTTGACCTCCTGGCCACTCTTTATCTATTGAAGAAGTCAAAATTTGGGTCACTGTCTCAGTCATGACCACTTTCCCTTTTACTTCTAGCAATTTCTACATCCAAGCAGATAATTCAGACAACACCCAAGGTTCTGTGTTCTTTGACCTCTTTGACTTCCATGATCTCTACAGCTGCCTGTTGGCAACAGTGACATCCTAGAGTTGTGCCATTTCAGAAAACTTGATTTCCTGAAAAAACCCAGAACGACCATCATCTCCTGTGTTTCTAACTCACTCACTCAATTCTGCCTTTATAAGAACTCTTCATTAAGCAGACACACCTCTGATGTGCCTCTTTCCAGCTGCTCTTCACATTACCATGGTCCTTGTACCTTCACTTCTCTGCCTGCTCTCTGGGGTTCCTTTGCCCAGCAGTATGACATTTCTTGTGACCTTATGTTTTTACTCCTCTCTCATTTTTTGGTAGTCAACTGGTAAAAATCCCAAGTGTCTACCTATGTGCCACCTGTATCTGTGAAACTAAACATTGCTAGAAAAAAAACATGCATCATTTACTGGACTCACTTCAAATTTTATGACCAAAAATCTCAAATGAGCTATAGTCTTGGTTTCTATATATAGATAACAGGAGATCCTAGTACTTTAAGTGACAAAATTAAAATTTCATCATCAGGTCCAAAAACTGGCAAATCATTAGCATACCAGTGTGTCTCCAGCACTATAGCAAAGAATCATGGCCCTATTTCATAAAGACATGGAACTGATCAATGTTATTGCTTTTGTTTATTTAATTTTTAATTAAGGATAATTCTTTTTTAGCATCTTTTTACTTATTTATGTGATATATAAATATTTTAAAATTTTCTGAAAAAAGGTAATATAAAAGTATTATTTTTAAAGCCATCAACGGAAAATTATTTCTCACCTTTTGGTGTCATGAATTTATAAGTGTTTGGTTACTTAAAGGTCCTCCCTCCAACTAGTCTATCCTAGGGAAAATCATCTGTGAGTGGGGTGGTTTCTTGTACATGTGTTCTGAAATGAATCCATACCACAACCATGACCAGTGATCCATTTTCAGGATTCTGTCCACCAGCTGTTTGCACCTCAGGTAGGTGCAAAGCCATTCATCTTGGAATAGGAGGGCTTCAGTTCTGCTAAGTCTTAAGCAGAAGAAACATACCAGAAGATCCTTGCTATTCAAAGTGTAACCCATGGGCCAGCAGGACTGATATCACTTGGAGGTTTGTTAGAAATGCAAATTATCAATCCCCACCCATTTTGGATTACCATTGTGTCTCACCAAAGTTCATGCATGAAGTCCTAACCCCCAGGACTTTGGACTGTGACCTTATTTGGAATAGGGTCTTTACAGAAGTAATCAAGTCCAAATGAGGTAATTAAGGTAGATCCTAATATAACTGGTGTCCTAATAAGGGGAGTGATTTGGATCCAGAGAGACATGCATAAGAGGGATAATGCCAACTACAAGCCCCAAGTAGAGCAGTCTGGAACAGATCTTTCCCTCAGAGACCTTACAAGGAACCATCCTTGCCAACACTGATTTTTAACTTCTAGATGCCAGAATTTGAAAAAAATTTTTTAAAGCCACTCAACTTGCTGTCCTTTGTTGTAGTGGCCCTAGCAAACTCGTACTCACTGTAGAGCCATGAATCAGAACCCACATTTTAACAAAATCATCAAGTGATTTTTTATGCATTTAAACTTTGGAAATATGGAGTTAGAATGTTTTTAAGAGTAAGTAAGGGAAAACCTAACTCAGTCAACAATAAAGAGGATTGATTGCAGTGGTTCTCAGCCTTGAAGGAGTGTTAGAGTCAACTGGGGAGCTTTTAAAAAATACAAACGCCAGGGGCTTAGCTCAGAACACTTAAATGGGATGGGTCCCAGGTATCAGTAAGCTTCCCAGAGGAATCTGATGGAAAGCCAAGGATGAGAACTACTGATTTATTTATTGACTCAAGTAACTGAAAATCCTGCATAGTGTGGACCCTGGGAGTGGTGAATCAGAGCCTGGACTTTGAGTCTATGTTCTCCATATGTTTGTGTTGTCCTCTGATGACTTTCTTCAAGGTCACGGAGCTGCTGCTGGCAGCAGCTGTGACTATACTCTTCCTTAGTTACCTTTAGAGAAGAGGGAGGGTGCTTTGCTTTAGTGACTGGGCCAGCATATAACATTGCAAGTGAACGTAGCTAAGGACTGAGAGTCACTACGTGCTGAAGAGTTTAAGCCTGGCTTATGTGCCCATCCTCAAGTCATTAACGCCAATGATGGCGAAGGGCAACTGAAAATGGCTTAGGCTAAAGGAGGCTAATCTCAGAAGCTAAAGGTGAGTCTATTCCCCTCCAAACTGCTGGGTTTTACAGAATGGGAGAGGATTATGTGAAATTCATGGACTTAATTTAGTCCATTTTAATGTTCCATGTGGCACTAAATACAGTAAATAGAAAAAAAGAAGGGAAGGAATGAAAGAAGGAAGAAAGGGCAGAAGGAAGGAAAGGAGAAAGAGAGAGAGGGAGGGAGGAAGGGGCTCTGCTAAAACAGGGTAAATAAAGCCAGTTAACACAGAAAGTTTAAATAAGATCCAGATTTCATAACATAATACTCAAATTGTGCAGGTTTCAATTGCTCATCATACCAAAAGTAGGGATATATCTCATAAGTAGATGCCCAAACTGAGATGACAGAGATGCTGGAATTATCTGACAAATATTTTAAAGCAGCTATAGTTAAAATGCTTGAACTAGCTATTATTAGGAAATGCTTGAAACAAATGAAAACAATAGAAAGTCTAAGCAAAGAAATGGAAACTCTGAGCAAAGATACAGAAGATATAAAAAAGAATCCAGTGGACATTTTGGAACTAAAAATAATTTTTAAAAAGTTAAAGAAACTCAGTAGTTGGATTCAACAACAGAGTGGAGAGGAGAGAGAAAAAAAATCAATAAATATTAAGGTAGAATGATAGAAATCACCTCATATGGACAACAAAGAAAGCAGACTGGGAAAAAAGGAACAGAGCCTCAGGGATTTAACACTCCTATTATTGGCATCCTGGAAGGATAGGGTGGGGATGAGAAAAAGTACTGGAAGAAATAATAACTAAAAACTTCCCAAATTTGAAAAGAGACATAAATATAAGAATTTAAGAAGTTGAGCAGATCTAAAAAAAAAAAACCCAAAGAATTCCATGCCAAAACACATTATAATTCTGAAAACTTTTGGAAAACTAAAGACATAAAAAAATCTTTAAAGCAGCCATTAAAAATGACACCTTACCTACAGAGAAAAAAAATTCAAATGTCAGAATATTTCTCATCAGTTATAGAAGTCAAGAAATAATTGGCATAATAATTTTCAGTTGCTGAAATTAAAGAATTGTCTTCCCAGAACTGCCTATAAATCCTTCTGGAATGAACGAAAAGAAAGACAGACAGATGAAAAAATCTAAGAGAATTTGTCACTGACAGACCTACCCTCAAATAATGGCTAAAGGAAATTCTCTAAATAAAAATGAAAGTTGGGGTAGGGGAGGGATGTTGGAACATAAGGAAGGAAGACAGAACATGGTAAGTAAAAATATGGGTAAATATACTAGACGTCTCTTGAATTTTCTAAATTATGTTTGAATGTTAAAGTAAAAATTCAGACTGTCTGATGTAGTTCTAAATTCATGTAGAGAAACTATTTAAAGCAATGATAAACAAGAATGGATAAAGAGATGCAAAGGGTAGTTAGGTTTTAAACTGGCAAAATGACAATACCTATGGACAGTTAAAAATACATATAAATAATGTCTAGTGGAACCACTGAGAAGCCTGTATAAGGAGATGCAGTTCAGAAACACTACAGCTAAGCCGTACAAAGAGATGCAATAAACAGCACTAGATCTAAACTAAAGTAGAATTTTAAAAAATATATACAAGTAACACACAAAGGCAGGAAAAAAGACAAAAACAGGAAACACAAATAAAATGGTAGACTCAAGTCCTAAAATTAAAAGAAAAGAAAAAACCCTACATTATAGGTAAATGGTTGATAATGAAGTGTTAGTTGCTCAGTTGTGTCTGACTCTTTGCAACCCCATGGACAGTATCTGCCAGGCTCCACTGTCCATGGAATTCTCCAGGCCAAAATACTGGAGTGGGTTTCTATTTCCTTCCCCAGGGGGTCTTCTGACCAGGGATTGAACCTGGGTCTCCTGCCTTGCAGGCAAATTCTTTATCAACTGAGTCACCAGAGCAGCCCAGGTAAATGGTTAAAATAAAGCAATTAAAAAGTGAAGATTAGCAGAGTGGATTAAAAACATGACAGAAACTCACTTCCAATATAATGACAGTAGCAAACTGAAATTTAAATGATGGAAAAAGGTATTTTGAAAACATTAATCAAAACATGGCAAGAGTGACTATATTAACATACAAATAAAGTAACCTTCAGAGCAAAACAAATTATTAGGGCAGATAGGTATTATATAATGAGAAAAAGGTATCTACATTAAGAAGAGATAGAAAATTTTAAGTGGCTAATTTAAAATTACCCTACAGTCAGAGATCCCAACACTCCTTTCTTCAGTTCAGTTCAGTTCATTTGCTCAGTTGTTCAGTCGCGTCTGACTCTTTGCGACCCCATGAACTGCAGCACGCCAGGCTTCCCTGTTCATCACCATCTCTCAGAATTCACTCAGACTCACGTCCGTGATGCCATCCAGCCATCTCATCCTCGGTCGTCCCCTTCTCTTCCTGTCCCCAATCCCTCCCAGCATCAGAGTCTTTTCCAATGAGTCAACTGTTTGCATGAGGTGGTCAAAGTACTGGAGTTTCAGCTTTAGCATCCTTCCTT
>SJYC01035152.1:0-13711 GCA_006408675.1 Madoqua kirkii
CACTGTTTCCAGTGTTTCCCCATCTATTTCCCATGAAGTGATCGGACCGGATGCCATGATCTTCGTTTTCTAAATGTTGAGTTTTAAGCCAACGCTTTCACTCTCCTCTTTCACCCAATTAGGACCGTTATTTAGGAATGCAGGAGAAAGAAAGCTATAGTTTCGCCTCTGACTTGGTAAATAGAATTTTGAAATGCACAGCAAGACTTAAAAACAAGTCTCTGTCAAAAGAAAAGAGATTACTATACAACCTTATCTCTGGCTCTAACTTACGAAGAGGAGCTGACTCACATCAGAGAGTGTCTTCCACAGTAAAGCTAAGTATCCCAGCCCCCTTGGCCAAGGCCAAGGGGCCTGCCGCCCTAGGTAAGAAGGGTGTGATACCCAGGAAGTGAAAAGCCCAGCTTTGGTTCTTCTCACAGAATTTAGGGAAAAGAGAAACCCAAGAGGAAGGAGATGATTTCTCTGAAAATGGCACGTTTTGAGAGTGGAGGAAGCAACCAGACCAGAGGAGATTTTCATAAACTCGGGGTTTTTTAAAAAGTTTTTAATTAAAGTATAATCGCTTTACCATATTGCGCTAGCTTCTGCCGTGCGTCAACATGAACCGCCCGCAGGTACACACACATCACGCGCTCCTGAGCCCCCCTTCCAGCCGCCACCCGCCCCACGCCTCTAGTTGTCCCAAAGCCTGGGTGTGAGCTCTCTGTGATGCGGCAAGTCCCCCCGGTCGTCCATGGTATACGTGGTGGAGTCCGTGCTTCAGTGCCGCCCTCCCAATCCGTGTCACCGTCTCCTTCCCCAGCTGTGCCTCAGGCCTGCTCTCTGCGTGCATCCTCCATTGCTGCCCTGCAAACAGGCTCATTCTTCTAGATTCCATTTATGTGCGGAAATACGTGACTTTTCTCTGAGCTGCTGCACTCTGTGTAAGAGGCTCCAGGTGCACCTGCCTCCTTAGAACTGGCTCGAGCGCAGTCCTTTTCTGGCTGAGGGAAGCTCCACCTGTCCCTGCGCCACGACCTCGTTATCTGCTCCTCCATCCGCAGACATGTAGATTCCCCACGTTCCAGCTACTGTCCAGAGTGGAGCAATGAGCTCCGGGACATGGTGATGGACAGGGAGGCCTGGCGTGCTGCGATTCATGGGGTCGCCAAGAGTCGGACACGGCCGAGCGACTGAACTGAACTGAACTGAACCTTGCGGGACGAGTGTCTTTTTTGATTTTGATTTCCTAGGGTATATGCCTAGGATTGGATTGCTGGGTCATATGGTGGTTTTATTCCTAGTTTTTTAAGGAATCTCCAGACTGTTCTCCATCGAGGATGTATCAATTTACATTCCCAGCAACAGAGCTAGAGGGTTCCCTTTTCTCCACACCCTCTCCAGCACCTATTGTTTACAGATTTTTTGTTGATGGCCATTCTGATCAGTGTGAGGTGATGGCTCTTTATAGTTTTGATTTGCTTTTCTCTAATAATGAGCAATGTTGAGCATTTTGTCATGTGTTTATTATGATAAAAACCCTCCAGAAAGTGTGCAGAGAAGGAACACTGTTGCTGTTGCTTAATCACTAAGTTGTGTCCAAGTCTTTTGCGACCCCATGGGCTGTAGCGCGCCAGGCTCCTCTGCCCATGGGATTGCCCAGGCAAGAATGCTGGAGTAGGTTACCATTTCCTTCTCCAGTGGATACTCCTGACCCAAGAATCAAACCCACATCTTCTGCACTGCCTCAACATAATAAAGGCCATAAACTTTTATCAACCCTCAGCAGAAAATATGCTCAATGGTGAAAAACCAAAAGCATTTCCTCTCAGATCAGAAACAAGACAAGGGTGCCCACTCTCACCATCATTATTCAACATAGTTTTGGAAGTCCTAGAGGTGGTGATCAGAGAAAAAATAAATAAAAGGAATCTGAATTGGGAAAGAGAAAATAAAACTCTCACTGTTTACAGATGACATGATATTATACACAGAAAATCCTAAAAAGGCCACGAGAAAATTACTAAAGCTAATCAATGAATATAGTCAAGTCACAGAATGTAAAAGTAATACACAAAAATCCCTGGCATCCCTATACACTAACAATGAAAAATCAGAGAGAGAAATTAAGGAAACAGCCTTATTCACCATCACCACAAAAACAATAAAATACCTAGGAATAAAAGAGACTAAAGACCTGTATGCAGAAAACTATAAGACTCTGATGAAAGAAATCAAAGACGACACAACAGATGGAGAGACACCGTGTTCCTGGACTGGAAGAACCAGTATTGGGAAAATGTCGCTACCACCCAAAGCAGTCTACAGCGGCAATGCGGTCTCCCGAGCCTGTTTCTCACAGACTCGGTCCTGAGGCCCAGGAGCACCTTGCCTGCCAGGCTGCCCTGACTGCAGATTCAGGAACAGCCCCACGCAAACAGCAGCAGGCCTGGGAGCTCTTCTTTAGGAATCAGGCACCACTTTATTAGGGCCCCTGCTGCAGCAAGGTGCACTGAGAACAAACCAGGCCTTCCTCGCTTGCTTGCTCCCCAGGTGGGGTGGCCTTGTTCCCTATATGGGGTGAGGGGAGCCGTGACTTAGGTGCTTTGCCCACCCTTAGGTGATGCTGAGGGCAGGGGGCATGTTCTCAAGTCCAAGTTAGGTGTGGACAGAACTAACTTTGGAAGTTCTCCCATGCCCTCAAGGGAAAGAAGAAAGGTAAATGAGGTAAGAGCCCCAAGGCTTTCTGGGGTTCACAGTGGGCAAGGGCAAGGTCACCATGAGCCAAGCCCCTCAGTAAACTGCCTAAGCCGGGGGGCATAGGGGGAGGGTGCCCATGTGACCCTGGCAAGGTCTGTGCACAGGTGTGCGTCGAAGTGAACAGGTCACACAAGACACTGTCACGTGGGAAGACTGTGCTCTCAGTTACACCAGCTGCCGCCTCAGCAGCTCCCCGGACGCAGCCTGCGCCCTCGGATGACATGATATTATACACAGAAAATCCTAAAAAGGCCACGAGAAAATTACTAAAGCTAATCAATGAATATAGTCAAGTCACAGAATGTAAAAGTAATACACAAAAATCCCTGGCATCCCTATACACTAACAATGAAAAATCAGAGAGAGAAATTAAGGAAACAGCCTTATTCACCATTGCCACAAAAACAATAAAATACCTAGGAATAAAAGAGACTAAAGACCTGTATGCAGAAAACTATAAGACTCTGATGAAAGAAATCAAAGACGACACAACAGATGGAGAGACACCGTGTTCCTGGACTGGAAGAACCAGTATTGGGAAAATGTCGCTACCACCCAAAGCAGTCTACAGCGGCAATGCGGTCTCCCGAGCCTGTTTCTCACAGACTCGGTCCTGAGGCCCAGGAGCACCTTGCCTGCCAGGCTGCCCTGACTGCAGATTCAGGAACAGCCCCACGCAAACAGCAGCAGGCCTGGGAGCTCTTCTTTAGGAATCAGGCACCACTTTATTAGGGCCCCTGCTGCAGCAAGGTGCACTGAGAACAAACCAGGCCTTCCTCGCTTGCTTGCTCCCCAGGTGGGGTGGCCTTGTTCCCTATATGGGGTGAGGGGAGCCGTGACTTAGGTGCTTTGCCCACCCTTAGGTGATGCTGAGGGCAGGGGGCATGTTCTCAAGTCCAAGTTAGGTGTGGACAGAACTAACTTTGGAAGTTCTCCCATGCCCTCAAGGGAAAGAAGAAAGGTAAATGAGGTAAGAGCCCCAAGGCTTTCTGGGGTTCACAGTGGGCAAGGGCAAGGTCACCATGAGCCAAGCCCCTCAGTAAACTGCCTAAGCCGGGGGGCATAGGGGGAGGGTGCCCATGTGACCCTGGCAAGGTCTGTGCACAGGTGTGCGTCGAAGTGAACAGGTCACACAAGACACTGTCACGTGGGAAGACTGTGCTCTCAGTTACACCAGCTGCCGCCTCAGCAGCTCCCCGGACGCAGCCTGCGCCCTCGGCCCATGTGGCAGGAAGCAGCCGCGCAGAGAAAGGGCTGCTCCACGGGGACCGGGGAACCGGGAGACTCCGTGAGGGGCACGCTGCTGGCGCTCTGCCCGACGCCCGCGGCCCCTGACCGGCTCCGTGTGCCTCCATCGCCTGCACGCAAACTCTTCTTTGGAGATGCCCTTCGGGCTACTGGTTCGCCTGCAGCGCGGGAGACCTGGTTTGATCCCTGGGTTGGGGAGACCCCCTGGAGGAGGGCACGGCAACCCACTCCAGTACTCTTGCCTGGAGAATCCCAGACAGAGGAGCCTGGCGGGCTACAGTCCATGGATTCACAGAGAGTCGGATACGACTGAGTGACTAACATTTTCACTTTCAAGCTACTGGAGTGACCACAGAGGGAGTAAGAAAGCCCACTCCTCCCACCTTAAGTCCTTAAGCAGGGACTTTAGGAAATATCTTAAGACAGCAGGATTCCCTGCAGGGTCGCCTTGAGGCAATGGTCTACGTGCCTTTGCCTGCCATTACTCGGAAGGTTCCCCCTTCTCTTCTTTTAAAGATTCCCCTTATTCATTATTGTTTCTTTTGTTCTTTTGGGTGTTCTCAACTGAAAGCATAATTCCCTTGCTTTTCTTCTTTTCAGTGTGATAACATTTAAGTGCATGAAGTTTCCTCTGCGTGCAGTTTTGGTGAACATTGTGAGTTCTAATACAATGCAAATCTACGCATCATGTAGTTATAAATATTCTATTATTAACTTCTTCTTTGATCTGAAAGGTGCATTGGAAGACTGTTGTATAATGTGCAAGTGTTTAAGTTTCTATCTGGTTGAATAGAAATAGCTATAAAAACATGTGTCCACATAAAGGCTGCACGTGAATGCACGTAGTAACATTATTCATAACAACCAGGACACCAACCACACAAATGCCCATCAACTGAAGAATCGGCAAACAAAACGCAGCACATCCGTTCAATGGAATATTATTCGGCAATAGAAAGGAATGAAGTGCTGACATAGGATATGGATGAACCTTGAAAACATCCAAACTGAAAGATGCCTGTCGCAAACGACACGTGCTGTGTGGCTTTATCTATACGACGTGTGAAAAACAGGCAAATGCACAGAGACACAAAGTAGCTGAGTGGCTGCCCAGGGCAGGGGTGGAGGGTGTGGGGAGGGGAGTTTCTTTGCAGGGACGGAAAAGCGAAAGTGTTAGCTGCTCAGTCATGTCCAGCTCTTTGTGACCCCATGAATGGTAGACCCCCAGGCTCCTCTGTCCATGGAATTCTCCAGGCAAGAATACTGGAGGGGATAGCCGTTCCCTTCTCCAGGGGGTCTTCCTGACCCACAGATCGAACTCAGGTCTCCTGCACTGCAGGCAGATTCTTTACCATCTGAGCCACCAGGGGAGGGAGTGATGAAAATGTTTTGACACTAAATGATGGTAAAGGTGAATATACTAAAAGCCACTGAGTCATACATTTTAAGAATTAATTTTATGTACCTAAATTATACATCAATAATACTTACTTGTTTAAAAAAGATATCATGGTAGAACAAAATGTTTAAAAAAATGTTTGCCCTATTTCCATAAACTATATCTACAGGCTCCATAACCATTTAGCCTGTGTTCATAATTTGGTTGCTCCTGTAGGTGGCTCAGATGTTAAAGAATCCACCTTCAGTTCAGGAGACCTGGGTTTGATCCCTGGGTTGGGAAGATCCCCTGGAGGAGGGCATGGCAACCCACTCCAGCATTCTTGCCTGGAGAATCCCATGGACAGAGGAGCCTGGTGGGCTATAGTCCATGTAATTGCAAAGAGTTGGACAGGACTGACTAAGCATAGCACATGTCCATATCCAGAAAAAATAGAGCAGTGGAAATTTTTTTCTATTTTTTCTTGTTTACCTTTTTTATGTACGGTAGTTTGTATCTGTTCATCCTCCTAATTTATCCTTCCCCACCCCTTGGAATTTTTGACAGTAGCACACATATATAAGTCTGCACTAACACACACACAGCTTGGTGAATTTCTAGTGGTGGGTGCGCTAGTGAGACGGCTGTCCAGGTCAGGATGTCAGCGGCACTCTGGGAGCCCCCTGAGGACTCCCTCCCAGACACTCCTTGGGAGCATTGTTTAAAGAATCCTCATCTCAGGGTCGACTTCCCTGGAAAATGCAAGCCAAGACAATGTGGATACAAAGGTCCCTTTTTTCATCCCTCCCACACTCAGAAGTCATTTTTGAGGAAGCAAGAGGCTAAACTTTTTCCTGAAAGAACCATCATGAGAGATTGTACTGGAACTCTCCTTAATGATTAAGTGAAGCTGAAGAAGCCTGGAAGAGTCACTGACAAGTGGTCATGGGTGTCCCAGGGCTGGGGGAGCACGGAAAGGGTCAAAGCAGGCAGAGAAACATCACTCCTGCCCTTCCCTGCATGCCAGACACCGGGTGAGGCGGCCCAGCCAGGAGGCTCACGCAGGAGATCGCAGAGCCAGGTAACTGGCAAGTAGCCAGGTCCACCGGAGGGGTTATTCTCCACGGCCTTGCACTGGGATCCCAGAGAACGCCATCTACTCTCTCGTAGCCTCTGCGTCCTCAGCTAGAAATAAAGGGGGAAATGCTGAATTCCATGCGGTTTTCACATCAAGGGCAAGCTAATTATAACTGGTTCAAAGGACTTCCACCTGTTCACCAGAAAAGGCCGAGGCTCATCCTTATAAGAGGCCAAGTACAGCACGGGTTCCAGCCGAACAGGGTCTGGGGTGCAGTCCCCTGTGACGGCTTCCGGAGGGCGGGCACAGGGCTCAGGTCTCCCGCGGCCTTCAGCTGCCTGGGACGGTCAGCTGACTTTTGAGAGGGTACATCATCCGTGACGGGGAAAATATGCTGTCACATTGTTTAAAGAATCCTCATCTCAGGGTCGACTTCCCTGGAAAATGCAAGCCAAGACAATGTGGATACAAAGGTCCCTTTTTTCATCCCTCCCACACTCAGAAGTCATTTTTGAGGGAGCAAGAGGCTAAACTTTTTCCTGAAAGAACCATCATGAGAGATTGTACTGGAACTCTCCTTAATGATTAAGTGAAGCTGAAGAAGCCTGGAAGAGTCACTGACAAGTGGTCATGGGTGTCCCAGGGCTGGGGGAGCACGGAAAGGGTCAAAGCAGGCAGAGAAACATCACTCCTGCCCTTCCCTGCATGCCAGACACCGGGTGAGGCGGCCCAGCCAGGAGGCTCACGCAGGAGATCGCAGAGCCAGGTAACTGGCAAGTAGCCAGGTCCACCGGAGGGGTTATTCTCCACGGCCTTGCACTGGGATCCCAGAGAACGCCATCTACTCTCTCGTAGCCTCTGCGTCCTCAGCTAGAAATAAAGGGGGAAATGCTGAATTCCATGCGGTTTTCACATCAAGGGCAAGCTAATTATAACTGGTTCAAAGGACTTCCACCTGTTCACCAGAAAAGGCCGAGGCTCATCCTTATAAGAGGCCAAGTACAGCACGGGTTCCAGCCGAACAGGGTCTGGGGTGCAGTCCCCTGTGACGGCTTCCGGAGGGCGGGCACAGGGCTCAGGTCTCCCGCGGCCTTCAGCTGCCTGGGACGGTCAGCTGACTTTTGAGAGGGTACATCATCCGTGACGGGGAAAATATGCTGTCCCCTTGACAATAAACAAATCCCCTAGCCTACGGAAAAATCCAGCAAGTGGTCAGCTACGAGCCAAGAATTGAATAGGACTGCTTTAAAAATCCAATCATCTGAGACGCCAGAGTGAAGAGATTTAGGTAGAAAGGCCAGAGCTGATGCATATCATGCTGGTGAGCGTCTCCTGCAGCTGAGTGTTCGGTCCTGACAATTGTGGATCCTCTAGGGTCGTAAAACATGCCTCAGCAGAGGGAGCACCCGAAACGCCTCTGAGTGATGCGGACACGCCCGCCACCTGGCTCTCTCTGCTTCAATTCTGTGGGCGGATGGGTCACTAAATGTCGTTCCGCTGTTCCCCTGACCATCCCTGGGGTTTTATACCTATTCCCTATTTTTGACTTTTTATACACTCTCCTTCAGTGATTCCAGTTTCCATTTAAGAGTGAGGCTCGCTTCACAGCCAGACGAGCGGGCTCTCCTCGCTGCCCCACCGCCGCCGCGGGCTGGGTCACCACCTCCCGGCGCAGGCCCGGCGGCTCCGACTCTCCCGCTGATTCGGACAGAACCTGCCTCTTGGAGCCTTTTGCTTGAGGACGGCGCTTGGCCTTCAGACACGGGGATTTCTCTGTCTTTTTAAAGGATACGCTTGGTTTTGAGAGAAAGAGGTGTGCCCTGGTGAATTCAGCCACGGGAAGTCTCAGCAGTGATTGGAAAGTCCGCCCCCACTGACTGTGAAGCTGTTAATGTACTCAGTGGGTAACCACCTAGAGGTGTTTCTGCTTAACTTTTCTCCTGAGTCACGCAGACAAAAACAGTGGCAGGGGGCCAAGCATTTCACCAGCAGCGCAGACGGTGCCTTCAGCCCGTCTCCGCGCCCAGGCTTGTGTCTCCGGGCCACGTGCTTCTCCTTATTCTCAGCAAACCACTTCCTCGCCTCCCAGATGGAAAAAAAAGGGGAAGGGAAAGTCACTCAGTCGTGTCCAAATCTTTACAACCCCACAGGCTATACAGTCCGTGGAATTCTCCAGGCCAGAATACTGGAGTGGGCGACCGTTCCCTTCTCCAGGGGATCTTCCCAACCCAGGGATCAAACCCAGGTCTCCCACATTGCAGGGGGATTCTTTACCAGCCGAGCCACAGGGACGCCCAGCGTGAGTTCCCTCAATTAGAAGCAGAAGATGCCCAAGTTCAGCGCTGGCTGTCCTCCCCTGTCAGGAAACTCCTGTGCCTTCACCCTCCCTGAATGCCCAGCGTCCTCAGCTGGCTCTGCCCCTACCATTCAACGCCGGCAGCAGAGTTTACACTTCTCCCAAACAGCTGGAACCAGCAGGGTGAACGTGTCCCAGATTCCCCAACCATCCCTGCCACCCTTCCATCAGTACTGGGAGCATCCCTCTGCCAAATCACGGAACCCGGATATTTCCAGAAAGAAACTGCCCTTCCTAATATGTGCAGACATCTGTGTCCTGGATACAGTCCTGGGGTACTTTTTATCACTCATTGAAAGTGAAGTCGCTCAGTCTTGTCCGATTCTTTTCGACCCCATGGACTATAGCCCACCAAGCTCCTCCATCCATGGGATTTTCCAGGCAAGAACACTGGAGTGAGTTGCCATTTCCTTCTCCAGGGGGGAGCTTCCCAATCCAGGGATGGAACCTGGCTCTCCTGCATTGCAGGAAGATTCTCTACTGTCTGAGCCACCAGGGAGTTCCTTTTCACTTGTTAATGGGACAGAAAGTCAAAGTCACGGGCAGTAATGTGTCCCATGAAGTAATTTGGACCACTGGAGAACCAGAATGGTCCAGTCAGGTTCAGTATGGTGACATCCCAGTGCCTCGACCCTGGATAAGCAGTGAAGACAGAGGGTCATCCAGGCAAGAATGTTCCAGGCCAGGGCTGTGGAAACTGCCAGCTCCAGGCTCCAGGACAGGTCCCTCAGCGAGGAGGCCACCAGCTGAAAGCTGCTGCTGCTGCTGCTGAGCCACTTCAGCCGTGCCCCACTCTTTGCAACCCGGTGAACTCCAGCCCACCACGCTAGAGGGATGGGATTCTAGTGTGGGATTCTATCCATGGGCTGGGATTCTATCCATGGGATTCTCCAGATAAGAATACTGGAGAATTCAGAACTGCTGTGCCCTCCTCCACGGGATCTTCCCAACCCAGGAATCGAACCTGCATCTCTTATGTCTCCTGCCTCGGCAAACAGGCTCTTTACCACCAGCACCACCTGAGAAGCTCACCAGTTAAATCCCACTATATAAAAAGCCACACTTCTGCTGATACTGGTTTTCAGGTCATCTGGATTGGTAGGTAAAGAAAAGCGGTAAGGAGGAGGAAACGGCAATCCACTCCGGTATTCTTGGCTGGAGAATCCCTTGAACAGAGGAGCCTGGTGGGCTATGGTCCACAGGGGTCACAAAGAGTCAGACGTGACTGAGCGTGCACAAACCACCACCACACACTTAGGAAATGTCCACCACAGTCGAAACAATGGTCTATAATCCCTCCCTCTTGTTCCCCTCAGCTTCCCATTCTATCCCGCAGACACGACAGCGCTACTCTCCGCCCATGTAGACTGGTTTGCGTTTTCCATAGTTTCATGCAAACGGTAACATCCAGTATATAGTCTTTTTCTTGCCTAGCTTCTTTCACTCTGCGTGAGACTCATCTGTGTTATATGTATCAATAGTTAATTTTTTACTGTTGAGTTGTGTTCCACAAGCATCTCCAAATCATCCCAAATGATTTACAGACGGTTTCAGAAAAGATGCATAGAGAGAATATAAACAAGTAAATGGAGCAAAATGTAAACAATTGATGAAACTGGGCAAACAATAGATGGGAGTTAATGAATGATTATTTTAAAAAGGAAAAAAAAAGCTTTATTGAGATCAAATTCACATACCGTATAATTTACCCCTTTAAAGTGTACAATTCAACATTTTTTAGGGACTTCCCTGGAGGTCCACTGGTTAGGTCTTTGCACTTTCACAGGCTCCAAGGATCAGGGCAAGGGCATATTTGGGAGGGTCATCATTTTGCACAGCACAATGTCTATTCACTGCTCATTTTTAAATTGTTCTTTTGTCTTTTTATTATTGAGCTGTTCTTTATATTATATATTATAAAATTATGTGTTATGTTTTGAATATAAGTCTCTTATCAGATGCATGTTTTGCATATCTTTTCTACCAATCCACAGTTGTCTGTCTACTTTCTTGATGGCGTCCTTTGAAGCACAAAAGTTTTACGTTTTAATGAAGCTCAATTTACCTTAAAAAAAAAAAAGAGTGGTAAACAGATGTCAGGAAGGCTCACTCTATGCCCTACCCGCTGGTGGTTGCAGGATTCCGGGTCCATCCCTAAGTTGATTAGGCTTGTTGAGGACTCGTGCTGACAGCCTACAGGTTGCAAGACTTCAGCACCTGCTTAGCAGCAGAAATAGCACAGGGAGATGCAAGTGAAGTCGCTCAGGTGCCTCCAGCTCGTCGTGACCCCGTGGCCTGTGGCCTGCCAGGCTCCTCTGTCCATGGGATTTTCCAGGCAGGAATACTGGAGTGGGTTGCCATGCCCTCCTCCAGGAGATCTTCCCAATCCAGGGATTGAACCCAGGTCCCCCGCATCGTAGGCAGACGCTTCACCGTCTGAGCCACCAGGGGAGTCTGGGAAAATGTAAAGCGGCAGATGAAGCTGTCCCAGGACAGGGGTGCGTTGCTTAGCTCTCTGCTGCTGTCCTTGTCCAGCCGCTCAGGCGTGTCCGACTCCTCGTGACCCCATGGAGTGTAGCATCCCAGGCCTCCCGGTGCGTCACCAATGCCCCGAGTTTGCTCAGACTCATATCCATTGAGTCTGTGACGCCATCCAACCATCTCATCCTTCTCCTTCTCCCTTCAATCTTTCCCAGCATCAGGGCCTTTTCCAACAAGTCAGTTCTTTGCATCAGGTGGCCAAAGTATTGGAGTTCCAGCTTGAGCATCAGTCCTTCCAATGAATATTCAGGACTGATTTCTTTTAGGAAGGACTGGTTGGATCTCCTTGCAGTCCGAGGGATTCTCAAAAGTCTTCTCCAACACCACAGTTCAAAAGCATCAGTTCTTTGGTGCTTAGCCTTCTTTACGGTTCAACTCTCACATCCATACATGACTACTGGAAAACCACAGCTTTCACTATATGGATCTTTGTCAGCAAACTACTATCTCTGCTTTTTAATATGCTGCCTAGGTTGGTCATAGCTTTTGATTCCAAAGAGCAGGTGTCTTTTAATTTCATGGCTGCAGTCACCATCTGCAGTGACTTTGGAGCCAAAGAAAATAAAGTCATTCACTGTTTCCATTGTTTCCCCATCTATTTGCCATAAAGTGATGGGACTGCATATCATGATCTTAGTTTTCTGGATGTTGAGTTTTAAGACAACTTTATCACTCTCCTCTTTCACTTTCTTCAAAAGGCTTTTTAGTTCCTCTTCACTTTCTGCCATAAAGGTGGTGTCATCTGCATATCTGAGGTTATTGATATTTCTCCCTGAAATCTGGATTCCAGCTGTGCTTCCTCCACCCCAGCATTTTTCCTGATGTACTCTGCATAGACATTAAATAAGCAGGGTGACAATATACAGCCTTGACATACTCCTTTTCCAATTTGGAATCAGTCTGTTGTTCCATGTCCAGTTCTAACTGCTGCTTCCTGACCTGCACACAGGTTTCTCAAGAGGCAGGTCAAGTGGTCTGGTATTTCCACCTCTTTCAGAATTTTCCACAGTTTATTGTGATCCACACAGTCAAAGGCTTTGGAGTAGTCAATGAAGCAGAAATAGATGTTTTTCTGGAACTCTCTTGCCTTTTCCATGATCCACCAGATGTTGGCAATTTGATTTCTGGTTCCTCTGCCTTTTCTAAAACCAGCTTGAACATCAGAAAGTTCTCAGTTCACGTACTGTTGAAACCTCGCTTGGAGAATTTTGAGCATTACTTTACTAGCATGTGAGATGAGTGCAATTGTGCAGTAGTTTGAGCATTCTTTGGCATTGCCTTTCTTTGGGATTGGAATGAAAACGGACCTTTTCCAGTCCTGTGGCCACTGCTGAGTTTTCCAAATTTGCTTGCATATTGAGTGCAGCACTTTCACAGCATCATCTTTCAGGATTTGAAATAGCTCAACTGGAATTCCATCACCTCCACTAGCTTTGTTCATAGTGATGCTTCCGAAGGCCCACTTGACTTCTCATTCCAGCATGTCGGGCTCTAGGTGAGTGATCACACCATCGTGATTATCTGAGTCGTGAAGATCTTTTCTGTACAGTTCTTCTGTGTATTCTTTCCACCTCTTCTTAATATCTTCTGCTTCTGTTAGGTCCATACCATTTCTGTCCTTTATTGAGCCCATCTTTGCATGAAATGTTCCCTTGGTATCTCTAATTTTCTTGAAGGGATCTCTAGTCTTTCACATTCTATTGTTTTCCTCTATTTCTTTGCATTGTTCATTTGCAGAAGCAAAAGGCAAAGGAGTTTTTATATTTACACATACGTATATATGATCTGTAAATATCCATTGTGTTCATATGTATATATGTATGTTTGTGTGAGTGTGTGTATATATATATGTGAAAGTGAAAGTCTCTCAGTCACGTCCAACTGTTTGTGACCCCATAGACTATAAATGCCATGGAATGGTCCAGGCAAGAATACGTGAGTGGGTATTCTTTCTTTTCTCTAGGGGATCTTTCCAACCCAGGGATTGAACCCAGGTCTCCCATATTGCAGGTGGATTCTTTTCCAGATAAGCCACAAGGAAAGCCCAAGAATACTCGAATGTATAGCCTATCCCTTTTCCAGCTGATTTTCCCCACCCTGGAATTGAGCCAGGGTCTCCTGCATTGCAGGCAAATACTTCACAAACTGCGTAAGCCCATATATATATATGTACATATATATATATAGAGAGAGAGAGAGAGATCAGTTCAGTTCAGTCACTCAGTCATGTCCGACTCTTTGTGACCCCATGAATCGCAGCACACCAGGCCTCCTCGTTCTTCACCATCTCCCAGAATTCACTCAGACTCACGTCCATCGAGTCCGTGATGCCATCCAGCCATCTCATCCTCGGTCATCCCCTTCTCCT
>SJYC01035153.1:0-28151 GCA_006408675.1 Madoqua kirkii
GACGGACCTTTGTTGGCAAAGTAATGTCTCTGCTTTTTAATATGCTGTCTAGATTCATCATAACTTTACTTCCAATAACAGTTTTTAATTTCACGGCTGAAGTCACCATCTGCAGTGATTTTGGAGCCCAGAAAAAGTAAAGTCAGCCACTGTTTCCACTGTTTTACCATCTATTTCCCATGAAGTGATGGGACTGAATGCCATAATCTTCATGTTCTGAATGTTGAGCTTTAAGCAACTTTTCACTCTCTTCTATCACTTTCATCAAGAGGGTCTCTAGTTCTGCTTCACTTTCTGCCATAAGGTTGGTGTCATCTACATATCTGAGGTTATTGATATTTCTTCTGGCAATCTTGATTCTAGTTTGTGCTTCATCCAGTCCAGTGTTTCTCCTGATGTACTCTGCATAGAAGTTAAACAAGCACGGTAACAATATACAGCCGTGATGTACTCCTTTCCCTATATAGAACCAGTCTGTTGTCCAGTTCTAACTCTTGCTTCTTGACCTGCATACAGGTTGCTCAAGAGGCAGGTCAGGTGGTCTGGTATTCTGATCTCTTTCAGAATTTTCCACAGTTCATTGTGATCCACACAGTCAAAGACTTTGGCATAGTCAATAGAGCAGAAATAGATGTTTTTCTGGAACTGTTTTGCTTTTTCCATGATCCAGCGGATGTTGGCAATTTAATCTCTGGTTCCTCTGCTTTTCTAAAACCAGCTTGAACATCTGGAAGTTCATGGTTCATGTATTGATGAAGCCTGGCTTGGAGAATTTCAGCATTACTTTACTAGTGTTGAGATGAGTGCAACTGTGTGGTAGCTTGAGCACCTTTTGGCATTGCCTTTCTTTGGGTTTGGAATGAAATCTGACCTTTTCCAGTCCTGTGGCCACTGCTGAGTTTTCCAGTTTGCTGACACTTTCATAACATCATCTTTCAGGATTTCAAATAGCTCAACTGGAATTCCCTCACCTCCACTAGCTTTGTTCGTAGTGATGCTTTCTAAGGCCCACTTGACTTCACATTCCAGGATGTCTGGCTCTAGATGAGTGATCACACCATCGCAATTACCTGGGTCGTGAAGATTTTTTTTTTGTACACTTATTCTGTGTATTCTTGCCACCTCTTCTTAATATCATCTTCTTCTCTTAGGTCCCTACCATTTCTTCTTTTATTGAGCCCACATTTGCATTAGATATTCCCTTAGTATCTCTAATTTTCTTGAAGAGATCTCTAGTCTTTCCCATTATATTGTTTTCCTCTATTTTTTTTTTTGTATTGATCACTGAGGAAGGCTTTCTTATCTCTCCTTGCTATTCTTTGGAACTCTGCTTCAAATGGGTATATCTTTCCTTTTTTCATTTGCTTTTAACCTCTCTTCTTTTTATAGCTATTTGTAAGGCCTCCTCAGACAGCCATTTTACTTTATTGCATTTGATTTTCTTGGGGATGGTCTTGATTCAAGTGTCCTGCACAATGTCAGGAACCTCCATCCACAGTACATCAGATACTCTGTTTATCAGATCTAGTCCCTTAAATCTATTTCTCATTTCCACTATATAGTCATAAGGGATTTTATTTAGGTCATATCTGAATGGTCTAGTGGTTTTCCCCACTTTCTTCAAGCTCAGTCTGAATTTGGCAATAAAGAGTTCATGATCTGAGCCACAGTCAGATCCGTTTTCTTTTTGCTGGCTTTATAGAGCTTTTCCAGTTTTGGCTGCAAATAATATACTCAATCCGATTTCAGTGTTGACCATCTGGTCATGTACATGTATAGAGTCTTCTCTTGTGTTGTTGGAAGAGGGTGTTTGCTATGACCAGTGCATTCTCTTGGCAGAACTCTATTAGCTTCTGCCCTGCTTCATTCTGTACTCCAAGACCAAATTTTCCTGTCATAGTTTATTACAGTATATTATCTATAATTCACTGTACTCTACAGTAAATCCTTGTAGCCAGTCTAGGTTCAATGCAGGGTGCAGGATGCTTGGGGCTGGTGCACTGTGATGACCCAGAGGGATGGTGTTGGGGATGGGGAGGTGGGAGAGGGGTTAAGGATTGGGAACACGTGTACACCCGTGGCGGATTCATGTTGATGTGTGGCAATACCAATACAATATTGTAAAGTTCAAAAAAAAATTGAATCTGTCAGGTCATTTTAGTGGATTCTTTGGTAGAGGGAGAATAGAAGATGTCAGAAACCAAGTATCAAAATTAGCCTTAGAAAGACTCCCTTAATTTTTTTTTAAGTTTTTTTTACACCTTCATGACTTTTTAATTTTATAACTGGAAGTTTGTACCTTTCTTGCCCACCTCCACCCCTCACCACTGGACATCACCAGTTTGTTCTCTGTATCTATTAGCTTGCTTGTTTTATTTGTTTTTAAGAATTGAAATATATGTGAGATCATATATTTCTCTTTCTATGTCTTATTTATTTTATTTAGCATAATGCCCTCAAGTCCATCCATGTTGTTACACATGTCAAGATTTCACTTCTTTTTTATGATGGAAGGGTTTTATGTTACATTTTCTTCACCTATTCCTCCTTTAATGGACACTTAGATTGTTTCCCTGTCTTGGTTATTGTAGATAATCCTGCAGTGAATGTGGGGGTGCATATATCTTTTCAAGTTCATGTTTTTGTTTTATCTGGATAAATTCTCAAAAGTAGAGTTGCTGAATCATATGGTAGTTCTATTTATAATTTTTTTGGCTTTTTTATATAGAATTTTTTTATTTCCACCTGTAATATTTTGTGCTTCCAATTCATTGCCAGTTTTTAAATTTATTTTTTTAAATCAAAGGATAATTGCTTTATAGAATTTAGTTGTTTTCTGTCAAACCTGGACATGAATCAGCCATAGGTATGCATATGTTTCCTCCTTTTTGAACATCCTTCCCACATCCCTTCTGATCACACCTCTCTGGGTAGATACAGAGCCTCTGTTTGAGTTTCCTGGGCCATACAGGAAATTCCTGTTGGCTATCTATTTTACATTCAGAAAACAAAGCTCATCGCATCTGGTCCCATCACTTCATGGGAAACAATGGAAGCAGTGTCAGACTTTATTTTTGGGTGGCTCCAAAATCACTGCAAATGGTGACTGCAGCCATCATGAAATTAAAAGATTCTTACTCCTTGGAAGAAAAGTTATGACCAACTTAGATAGTATATTCAAAGGCAGAGATATTACTTTGCCAACTAAGGTCTGTCTAGTCAAGGCTATGTTTTTTCCAGTGATCATGTATGGATGTGAGAGCTGGACTGTGAAGAAGGCTGAGCACCGAAGAATTGATGCTTTTGAACTGTGGTGTTGGAGAAGACTCTTGAGAGTCCCTTGGACTGCAAGGTGATCCAACCAATCCATTCTGAAGGAGATCAGCCCTGAGATTTCTTTGGAGGGAATGATGCTGAGGCTTAAACTCCAGTACTTTGGCCACCTTATGTGAAGAGTTGACTCACTGGAAAAGACTCTGTTGCTGGGAGAGATTGGGAGCAGGAGGAGAAGGAGAGACAGAGGATGAGATGGCTAGATGGCATTACTGACTCGATGGACATGAGTGTGAGTGAACTCTGGGAGTTGGTGATGGACAGGGAGGCCTGGTGTGCTGCGATTAATTAGGTCGCAAAGAGTCAAACACTACTTAGCGACTGAACTGAATGTAAGTTTCCATGTTATTCTTTCCATACATCTCAACCTCTCCTCCCCTCATCCCATGTCCATAAGTCTATTGTCTAAGTCTCTTTCTCCATTTGTTTATTTGTTTGTTTGTTTTGTTTTTGTAAAGTCACTCAGTCTTGTCTGACTCTTTGTGACCGCATGGATTGTAGCCTACCAAGCTCCTCTATCCATGTTGTTTTCCCAGCAAGAATACTGGAGTAGGTTGCCATTTCCTTCTCCAGGAGATCTTCCCAACCCAGGGATTGAACCCAGCTCTCCTGAATTATAGGCAGACGCTTTACCATCTGAGCCACCAGGAAAGTCTTACTGCCCTTTAAATAAGTTATTCAATACCTTTTTTCTATATTCTGTATATGTGTATTAGAATACAATATTTATATTTCTTTTCCTGACTCACTTCACTCTGTATAACTTTCTGACTCATTTCACTCATCAGAACTGACTCAGATGCATTCCTTTTTATGACTGAGTAATATTCCATTGTGGATATGTACCACAACGTCTTCATCTATTCATCTTTTGATGGACATCTACATTATTTCCATGTTCTTAGATATTGTAAGTAGTGATGAAATGAACAGTGGGATGCAGGTGTGTTTTTCAAACTTGGTTTCATCAAGGTATATGCCTAGGAGAGGGATTGCTAGGTATTAGAGTGGTTTTATTCTTAGTTCTTTAAGGAATCTCCATATTGTCTTCCAAAATGGATGTATCAATGTACATTCCCACCAACAATGCAATAGTGTTCCCTTTACTCCACACCCTATCCAGCATTTATTGTTTGCAGACTTTTTGATGATGGCCGTTCTGACCAGTTATTTTAACTTATATGCAGAGAACATCATGAGAAACACTGGATTGGAAGAAGCACAAGCTGGAATAAAGATTGCTGGGAAAAATATCAATAACCTCAGATATGCAGATGACACCACCCTTATGGCAGAGAGTGAAGAGGAACTTAAAAGCCTCTTGAGGAAAGTAAAAGAGGAGAGTGAAAAAGTTGGCTTAAAGCTCAACATTCAGAAAACGAAGATCATGGCATCTGGTCCATCACTTAATGGCAAATAGGTCGGGAAACAGTGGAGACAATACCAGACTTTTTTTTTTTTTTTTTTTTGCGTTCTAAAATCACTGCAGATGGTGACTGTAGCCATGAAATTAAAAGATGCTTACTGCTTGATAGAAAAGTTATGACCAACCTAGATAGCACATTAAAAAACAGAGACATGACTTTGCCAACAAAGGTCCATCTAGTCAAGGCTATGGTTTTTCCAGTGGTGATGTATGGATGTGAGAGTTGGACTGTGAAGAAGGCTGACCACAGAAGAATTGATGCTTTTGAACTGTGGTGTTGGAGAAGACTCTTGAGAGTCCCTTGGACTGCAAGGAAATCCAATCAGTCCCATTCTGAAGGAGATCAACCCTAGGATTTCTTTGGAAGGAATGATGCTGAAGCTGAACTCCAGTACTTTGGCCACCTCATGAGAAGAGTTGACTCATTGGAAAATACTTTGATGCTTGGAGGGGTTAGGGCAGGAGGAGAAGGGGACGACAGAAGATGAGATGGCTGGATGGCATCACTGACTCTATGGACGTGAGTCTGAGTGAAGTCCTGGAGTTGTTGATGGACAGGGAGGCCTGGCATGCTGCGATTCATTTGGTCACAAAGAGTCGTAAACGACAGAGTGACTTAACTGAATTGAACTGATTCTGACCAGTATGAGGTGACATCTCATTGTGGTTTTGAACAACACATGATGGTGTGATCACTCACCTAGAGTCAGATATCCTAGAATGCAAAGTCAAGTGGGCATAAGTAACATCACTACAAGCAAAGCTAGTGGAGCTGATGGAATTCCAGTTGAATTCTTTCAATCCTAAAGGATGAAAGTGTGAAAGTGCTGCCGTCACTATGCCAGCAAATCTGGAAAACCCAGCTGTGGCCAGAAGCCTGGAAAAGTTCAGTTTTCATTTCAGTCCCAAAGAAAGGCAATGCCAAGGAAGTTCAAACTACTGCGCAATTGCACTCTTCTTACACACTAGCACAGTAATGCTCAAAATTTTCCAAGTCAGGCTTCAACAGTACGTGAATTGTGAACTTCCAGATGTTGAAGTTGGATCAAGAAAAGGCAGAACAATCAGAGACCAAATTTTCAGCATCTGCTGGATCATCAAAAAAGCAAGATAGTTCCAGAAAAATATCTAATTTTGCTTTATCGACTTTGCCAAAGCTTTTGACTGTTGATCACCACAAACTGGAAAATTCTTTAAGAGTTGGGAGTACCAGACCACTTGACCTGTCTCCTGAAAAATCTGTATGCAAGTCAAGAAGCAACAGTTAGAACTGGACTTAGAACAACAGATTGGTTGCAAATCGGGAAAGTAGTACATCAAAACTGTATATCGTCATTCTGCTGATTTAACTTATATTCAGAGTGCATCATGAGAAATGCTAGGCTGGATGAAGCATAAGCTGAAATCAAGATTACCAGGAGAAATATCAATAACCTCAGATATGCAGATGGCACCAATCTTATGGTAGAAAGTGAAGAAGAACTAAAGAGCTTCTTGATGAAAGTGAAAGGGGGGAGTGAAAAAGTGGCTACAAACTCAACATTCAGAAAACCAAGATCATGACATCTGCTCCCATCACTTCATGGCAAATAGACTGGGGAAAAATGGAAACAGTAAGAGACTTTATCTTTTTGGGCTTTAAAGTCACTGTAGATGGTGATTGCAGCCATGAAATTAAGAGACGTTTGTTCCTTGAAAGTAAAGTTACGACTAACCTAGACAGCATATTAAAAAGCAGAGACATTGCTTTGTCAACAAAGGTCCATCTAGTCAAGGCTATGGTTTTTCCAGTAGTCATGTATGGAGGTGAGAGTTGAACTATAAAGAAAGCTGAGCGCCGAAGAATTAATGCTTTTGAACTGCGGTGTTGGAGGAAACTCTCGAGAGTCCCTTGGCCTGCATGGAGATCCAACCAGTCCATCCTAAAGGAAATCAGTCATGAATATTCATTGGAAGGACTGATGCTGAAACTGAAACTCCAATACTTTGGCCACCTAATGCGAAGAACGGACTCATTTTAAAAGACCTTGGTGCTGAGAAAGATCGAAAGTGCTTGGAGAAGGGAACAACAGAAGATGAAATGGTTGGATGGCAATATTGATGGGATGAACATGAGTTTGATTAGGCTCCGGGAGTTGCTGATGGACAAGGAAGACTGATGTGCTGTAGTTCATGGATTCTCATAGAGTTAGACATGACTGAGTGATTGAAGTGAACTGAAATGATCTTTCTATCCATAATGACCCTGAATATTTACTACTTAGATTAGATGCAGCTTTTTTTTTTTAATTTACATATGCCTTCCCAACAATAACATTAATTCATTCTAAAGATCAGGATTTTAAAAATCTATAGTACATTACAAATATAAACTATTACTGGAATTCTTTTTTTGTTTCCTGAGGAAAATATAACCTTGATCCTACAAGGGAAATTATAACCAAATAGACATACTTTGGTGGCTCAGAGGTTAAAGCGTCTGCCTGCAATGCGGGAGACCTGGGTTCGATCCCTGGGTCGGAAAGATCCCCTGGAGAAGGAAATGGCAACTCACTCCAGTATTCTTGCCTGGAAAATCCCATGCATGGAGGAACCTAGAGGGCTACAGTCCATGGGGCCACAAAGAGTCGGACACGACCGAGCGACTTCACTTTCACTTTCAGACATACTTTATCATACTTACTCTTAAAAAAAAAAAAAACAAAACACAAAACTCTCCAGAAGGCAGATGTAGAAGGAATATACCTCAACATAATAAAATATATATATGATAAACCCACAGCAAACATTATCCTCAATAGTAAGCAATTGAAAGCATTTTCTCTAAAATCAGGAATAATACATGGGTGCCCACTCTCACCACTACTCTTCAACTTAGAATTGAAAGTCCTAGCCACAGCAATGATAGAAGAAAATGAAATAAAAGGAATCTAGATTGGAAAAAAAGTAAAAGTCTTCTTGTTTGCAGATGACATGATTCTCTACATAGAAAACCCAAAAGATACCACCAGGAAATGACTAGAGTTAATCAATGAATATAGTAAATTTGCATAATATAAAATTAATACACAGAAATCCATTGCAATCCTATCATACTTACTCTTTAAAAAAAATAAATCAGAGCTTCTGGTGGTCGTTTAAACATAGAAAAATTAATACTACACTTTTAGAAGTCGTATTTGATTAAAGGTATTTGTGTCTTCACATTCACTGATATGTCTAGGAACACACAGAGCTCCCTTTGTTTATCATCTCCAGCAAACTGGAAGAGCTTTCTTGAAATGAGCTTTATAGTATTATAAAGCTGCAAATGCTTTATTTCTATCTCCATCATTGAAACAAAAATATATTACAGTGAGAGCTGAGTAACTCTCTCAACTGCTGGAGGAGATGCATGTTAAATCAGGAGGACAGAAAAAAAATACTTTTTCAGTCAGTGCTAAAAGTGATTTTCTTTTTAATATGCAGAAAATTCCATTGAGAGAAAACAAAAAACAAAAAATTCGAATGGTCCTTGCTGATCTGCAGTCAAGAGTCATTATCTAATTTTCTGAGTAATGAAGTTTGGCAAAAACACAATGAAAATAGGCTTTAGTGGGGACTATGTCCTTGGAAATAGGAGGATGTTACAGCAGCGTTTGACACAGGTCAGGGCAATTATATCAATTACATAAATCATTAAAAATTTTTTTCACATCTGGTAAGGCATCTTGAAGATTTTAATTATTATATGAATAAAATATTTAATTATATAAATGTTTTATTATTATTAGACAATTTCAGTCAGATAATAGAAAGGAAAAGTTTATAAAATTACACAAGGCTACTGCTTACATTATAGACCTATTCTTTCCAGATACTTCTTTTCTCAAAATATACCAACTATATTATAAAAATTATTCAAAAATACATTTAAAAATTGCCACCATATATTGTAATTGGACACAAAACATGCTTTTATGGTTGCACAATAATATGCATGCATTTAATGCTACTGAATTTTAAGCTTAAACATGGTTAAAAGTATATATTTTATTATGTATGAGTGTGTGCTCAGTCACTTCAGTCATGTTAGACTCTGCACAACCCCTTGGACCATAGTCTGCCAGGCTCCTCTATTCATGGGAATTTTCCGGCAAGAATACTGGAATAGTCTACCTTGCTTTTCCCCACGGGATCTTCCCAATCCAGGAATCTGACCCATGACTCCTGTGTCTCTTGCATTGCAGGCAAATCCTTTACCACTGTGCCACAGAAAGCCCCCTTTGCTATGTATATCTCAAAACAATAAAACATACAGTTTCATATATTCAAACTTATACTAATTTATCACATAGCATCAATTTGCTTTTTCCAGTCATTCGCTATTAGTAACGTTCAGTCAGTCAGTTAGTTGTGTCCAACTCTTTACAACCCCATGGACTGCAGCATGCCAGGCTTCCCTATCCTTCACCAACTCCTGCAGCTTCCTCAAACTCATGTTCATTGTGTTGATGATGCCATCATCATTGATAACTTTAGTTCTATGAATATTTTGGCAAGTTTTAAACCAATACCTGAATTACATGTACAATGTTCTTCATTTTCCACAATTATCATTCATTCTATCAAAAGTAACTTTATGCAAATCTTTTTGCATGTGTGATTATAACTTCTTGATAAAAATAGTATTTCACTTTTGGAAAATGTATGTTACAAGAGTCATGAGATTAGTTTATATCAAATGTTTGCCACCATAAACAGGTTTTAATGTACATTATTTTTAGTCTATTAATGTCTTTTTCTTTTAAATATAAATATATATTTATTTTAAGATTATGTTTTAAAATGTGTCAGTATTGAGTTTCCAGTATTTATCAGTATTTTTATAGCTTTATATAGTCAAATCTATTGATATCAAGTTGTTTTGCTTTTTAACTTTAAATAGCATTATTGAAGTAAAATTGACGTACAATGAACTGCAGTATTAAAGTCACTGTCTGTAGTGACTTTGGAGCCCAAGAAAATCTATCACTATTTCCGTTTTTCTCCATCTATTTTCCATGAAGTCATGGGACTCTATGCCATGACCTCCGTTTTCTGAATGTTGACTCTGCTGTAGTCGTCTTACCTTTTCCCCAGACATTCAAAAAATTAAGAGTTAATAGCGTTTTATTTAATACATCCCTTGGTGATATCACACCCATCTCCCCCTTTCTTATTTTTTCAAGATACTCAAGAAGAGTATGATTAACTCTTTCAGTTATAGCTTGTCCTTGTCTGTTATAAGGAATTCCAAAAGTATGTTTAATATGATATTGTTTTTAAAATTGAGATAATTTAGAGGATTGATATGTGGGAGCATTATCAGTTTTAAATTCTATAGGTATGCCCATAGTAGCAAAACAAAATAATAAATGAGTAATAATGGAGTCAGCCTTTTCTGAACTTAAAGTAGTAGCCCACTGAAAGTGAGAGTAAGTATCTATAGTATGCTGAACATATTTTTGTTTACTAAATGAGGAAATAAAAACAACATCTTGCCAGATTAGATTGTAATCCTCTAGGATTTACTCCAGGAGGGGCAAAGGGCAAAACAAATGGTGCACATGTGGAACAAAAATGAACAATGTGTTGAGCTTGGTTTTGTGCTAACGAATAAGTTTTTTGTAATCTTTTAGAATTAGTATGATGTAAGCAATGTTCTTGTGTTGCAGACTGTAAAGGATAAAGCAAAGCATCTTTATTTGCATTTCTTTGAGGTAATGGTCCAGGGAGAGAAGAATGAGCTCGAATATGAATAAAAAAGACAGGGTTTAGTGGCCTGATTAATAATTGTTGAACCTGGAAAAATAATTTAGCAATATTAGTTCTTAAAGTTAATGGTAGAGTGGTTTCACGAAGATAAATACATGAAAAGACTGCATATTTAGAATCAGAAGCAATATTAATAGGAACATCAAAAAAAATCCTGTAGTGCCAGACAAATGGCCCAAAGTTCAGCAGGCTGCATGGAAAAAAAGGAATGCGGAACAACTTTAGAAGCAGTATCAGTCCAATAGCCAGCAGTATTTTTATTGGAGTCTGTAAAAATAGTTTTCCCTTCAACTGGGACATTAGATATGGAAGATTTACAAATTACTGGCTTGTGTAGAAGAAAATCTATCAATTTTGATTCAGGATAATGATTAGAAAAAGTCCCTGAATAAGATGCAAGAGCTATCTGCCAATTTTCATTAAACTGTAAGCAGTTAGAGATTTGGGTGGAAGTAAGTTGAGTAATGATTGTTTGAGGGTCACTTCCAATTAACTGAGTAATGTGGCCTCGACCTTTCAGAATGAGGAAACCAATTCTATCCATATAAGTAGTAAGCTTTTTTGTATAATTATTGGGTAAAAATACCCACTCGATCAACCCTGCAGATTGAACAATAACTCCAGTAGGAGAATAGGGAGTATGAAACACCATGAAATATATAGGTTGATCCTGTTGTAGATAAGTAAGAAATCCTTCATTCAACCATTGTTCTGCAAAGTGTAATTCCTCTATTGCTTGAGAAGTAAGAGATCGAGGACTATTAAGAGCAGCATCACCCTCCAGGGTAGAAAATAAATGACGCAATTGATGTGTAGGGATCCCCAACATGGAACGTAACCAGTTACTATCACCCAAAACCTTTTGAAAATCATTAAGAGTTTTCAAATTATCTCGTCTAATTTGGACTTTTTGAGGTTTTATTCTTTGTCGTTCCAAAACTGCACCTAAATACGAAATAGGAAATTCAGTTTGAATTTTTTCAGGAGCAATTTGAAGATTAAAATCACTTAAAGCTTTTTTCACATAAATAAAAATTTTATCCCGCTCCTCTTTACTAGGAGCAGCCAATAAAAGATCATCCATATAATGATAGAGAAGACAATTAGAAAATTGTTGCCTCACAGTGATAAGAGCATGATCAACAAATTCCTGACAAAGTGTAGGGCTATTAGTCATTCCTTGAGGCAACACTGTCCACTGATAACGTTTTATGGGCTGCCCATGATTATACATTGGAATAGTAAAAGCAAATTTATTTTTATCTTTTATTTGCAAAGAAATATTAAAAAAGCAATCCTTCAAATCTAAAACCATCAAAGACCAATTCTGTGGAATCAAAGCAGGAGAAGGGAGACCTAATTGCAAAGCTCCCATAGGTTCTATACATTTGTTAATTTCTCTTAAATCAGTCAACATTCTCCATTTATCAGATTTTTTCTTAATGACAAAAACAGAATTCCAAAGAGATGTGGAAGGTTCAATATGGCCAGATTGAAGTTGTTCCTCTACTAATTGTTCTAAAGCCTCGAGCTTTACTTTTGGAAGTGGCCACTGCTCAACCCATTTAGGGACATCAGTTAACCATTTCAATGGGAGAGCTCAAGGGATCTGAGCAGTGGCTACACGTTTTCTGATGTGATGGTGAGCCTTGTTCCTAAAGAAGATAAAAGATCCCTTCCCCAAATATTAATAGGTATATTAACAATGTAAAAAGAAACAAATACCTTTTTCCCATTAGACAATTGGCATGACAAAGATTGAGTGCTTCTCCACACATCTGCTATAGATCCTAAGCCTGTTAAAATAAGAGGACTTCTTTTTTCCAGTCATTAGGCCACCGCTGGAGAGAAATAACTGAAACATCGTATCCTCTAATCCTTCAAATTGTCTATTTTCAATAATCAGTGACATTGAAGGGCGAGAGTCATTAATAAGCATTTCCCAAAATATACTTTGTCCTGTACTTTCAAAACCACCAACTCTGTCATTTGAATATGAAAGAAACGGGTGATAAGGTAGCAAAAGAAGTTGTGTAATTCATTCCTCTGCCAGTAAAGAGAGTTTGTGATGTAGAGACCATAATTAAAATTTGCCCAACATAGAATCAATTGCTCCTGGGAATACAGTCAATCCTCTTAATGTTGCACTACTTTTCCCCAGAAGCAATCCAAAAGTTTCTCTTGGCAATGGGCCAAAAACATTAGTCCATAGTTTATAAACACCTCCTCCTGGGGCACTGGAAGATCATCATAGAACAGAAGCAGGGAATGTAAACCACTGATTTTCTCTCCCTACTTCAGCTTTATCAGCAGCCACCGGGAATAGAGATGCTTAAGGTGGTGCAGAAGGGTTAACAGCCTTGGAAGTTCATTTTCTATCTAATAAAACCTTCTGAAAGGCAGCAGTCATTGCCTCTACAGAATCTGAATCCTCCCCCGAACTCACTTCTCCATCTGTTTCGGTAGATGAATCTGTACTATCATCCGGAGGTTTGGGCTGAGTCCGAGGTGAAGCAACCCACTCCCCCCCCCCACATTTGCCTTCCTTCTCCTCTCCCATAGGCACATCCTCATACAGAGGATCATCATCCTTCTTAAGAGGACATGAGGTGGCCTCACTGTCAGCAATCATCAATTTAAAAGCCTGCGTTATAGCACTACTTAAAGTCCACAGCTTTAAAGGAATCACATTTCCTTTTTGATGCTGCCTTCTTAACTCCTTTTGTACCCTTTTCCATCCCTTTAAATTCAACTGTATTTCTGTTTGATATTTAAACCAATAGCAATGCTGCTCTATAAGGCAGAACAACTCCCTCAAACAGCGAGTAGATGTTTTAACTCCTATAGAATGCAGGAGCCCCTTAACCAGCTCCATATACTGTGACCTTAAAGACGG
The DNA here is from genome assembly GCA_006408675.1 of Madoqua kirkii. Classification (NCBI taxonomy): domain Eukaryota; kingdom Metazoa; phylum Chordata; class Mammalia; order Artiodactyla; family Bovidae; genus Madoqua; species Madoqua kirkii. Next base: position 13,452 of record SJYC01035153.1, read on the forward strand.
GGAATTCCCCATGGTTTTTTCTTTCTTTCTTTCTTTTTTTTTTTCTGTTTATTTTTCTTTTTCCCGAAAGTCCCCCTTTCAGCGTCCTGAGCAGCTGGAGTGCTTACCCTTTAGGTTCTTTTCTTTTCTTTTTTTCTTTTTTCCTGAAAATCCCCCTTTCAGCTTTCCGCCCAGGGGTGCTTACCCTTTCGGTTCCGTCATGGCCCGCATTGGGCGCCAGATGCTGGCAACGGAATGAAACACCAACATGGCCAAGTGGTTTGAATCTTTTCCTTTATTCTTCTTATTCTGCTGCTTCTTGCAGCTGCCTTATTTTATATCTTTTGCACAACAATCAGCAGGGCAAGTTGCCAAACACTATGATTCAATGACTATATAGTGTGCAGCCACGGGGTGAGATAACCTTTACCTTAACTTATTTACTGCAGCTAAGACTTTGTTTTGGGGAACTTCCTTATCAACTTAGAATCCATTTTGACCCTGGGTCTGTTCCTTTTTGAAGAATCAGAGAAACATCCTTATATGCAAGAAATGTTCTTTTCCCACGGGGTCAAAGGATTCTTGGCTGAAGATCTCGTTTACAAGAATATTCAGCCCTGACCAGGAGCCTTGCTTGCAAGTCTTCACAGCCTCCCTTATACTTTGTTCCCTACAGAGTTTTAGCCAACTTTTTCACTTTCCTCTTTCACCTTCATCAAGAGTCTCTTTAGTTCCTCTTTGCTTTCTGCCCTTAGGGTGGTGTCATCTGCATATCTGAGATTATTGATATTTCTCCTGGCAGTCCTGAGTCCAGCTTGTGCTTCATCCAACCTGGCATTTTGCTTGAGGTACTCTATATGGGAGTTAAATAAGTGGGATGGCCATATACAGCCTTGATATTCTCCTTTCACAATTTGGAAACAGTCTGTTGTTCTATATCTAGTTCTAACTGTTGCTTCTTGACCTGCATACATGTTCCTAAAGAGACACATAAGGTGGTCTGGTAGCCCCATGTCCTTAAAAATTTACCACAGTTTGCTCTGATCCACACAATCAAGGACTTTAGCATAGTCAGTGAAGCAGATGCAGATGTTTTTCTGGAATACAGATAATGAAATATAAAAATCCTCATATGCGAGTTTATTTGAGATCTCTAGAATTGAGGTGCTTTCTGTACAGATCAGTGGTTTCTGGGCTGAGAGTGAAAGTATGTCCAGTCATAATCCCTGTACGCGGAGGACAGTAGGAGTGTGTGCCTCACCTCTTCACATCTCTTTATGTGAGGCAGCCTTTGCATGGGGGTGATACCCTTATTTTAATGCGGTTCATGCAGTGTTTCCTTTTCTTGTAATAAGCTGTAGTTCTAAATACTACCACTATGGGTCCTACAAGTCTTTTCTAACAATCATTAAGTTCCACCATAGTGCACCGAGGGCTTCCCTGGTGGCTTAGATGGTAAAGAATCTGCCTGCAATGCAGGAGATCCAGGTTCTATCTCTGGGTCAGGAAGATCCCCTGGAGGAGGGCATGGCAACCTACTCCAGTATTCTTGCCTGGAGAATCTCCATGGACAGAGGAGCCTGGTGGGCTACAGTCCTTTAAAGTGTAGAGTCGGACGTGACTGAGCGACTCCGTCTACTACTACTACTGCTGTAGTGCACAGTGCAGCATGCTGAAAGAGTCTGTGCATTTTATGGAATCTGTCAACTTAGGTTATATAACTTTAGTAATCTTTTTTTTCTTTTAATATCTATAAAATCTATAGTTATATCACCTCTCTCATTCTTTACATTTGTAATCTTTGGCTTTTACTATCTTTCTTGATTTTCTCTAAGAACCTACTTTTCTGTATTATTTCCTTCCTTCATTTCAATTTCTTTCAATGACAATTTTTATTATTTTCCCCTTTACTTTTAATTTGGTTGATTTTTTCTAGTTTTTTGGGGGAAATTGAGAATTCTTTAGAGATTTTTCTCCTTTTCTTAAAAATAGTGTAATCATTTAGTACCATGGATTTCCCTTTCAACACTGCTTGGCTGCATCCCAAATATTTTGATGTGTTGTACTTTAATTCTCACTCATTTCAAAATATCTTAAATAATTCTTTTAATTTCTTCAATGAACCATGTTTTATTTTGATTTATTTAATTCTATATGTTTGGAGGCTTTTCTCATGTCTTTCTATTGTTTTAAAAGTTCTATTTTTGTCACAATTCATACTTTGTATGAATCTGAATTATTTTATAACTCAGAGAATGATCAGATTCATTATTCATACTTCATGCATTTTCACCTCAGGTTTTATAGCTTTAATCTCTAGAAGTACAATTTAAATCTTTCTAATATATTTTATGAACAGCAGGCAAAATATTAAGATAGCATTAGCCTGGATTTTCCAGAGAGACAGAACCAATAGGGTATACACAGTAAGGAATTGTCAGTTGTCTCATGTGCTTACAGAGGATTGCAAGTCCAAAATTTGTAGATGAGACTCAGGGATAATTTCTGTTTGAGTTCAAGGGCAATTTGCTGAAGAATCTGAAAGAGTAGATTTGTAGATTAAGTTTGAAGGTGATCTGCTGTAGAACTTTCTCACTAGGGGTTAGCTGGATAAGCCCACTCCTTCATGGAAGACAATTTACTTCGCTCAAATTCACCAATTTTAATGCTAATTCCACTCAAATACACCCTTACAGAGACAGCCAGGATAATGTTTGGCTCCCTGGGCACACTTTACTCCAGGTATCTCTTGACTTTCTACTTTTGCATTCTAGTACCCTATGATGAAATGAACACCTTTTCTTGGTGTTAGTTATAGAAAGTCTTGTTGGTCTTCACAGAACCATTCAACTTCAGCTTCTTCAGATTAGTGGTTGAGGTATAGACTTGACTTACTCTGATATTGAATAGTTTGCAGTGGAAACGAACCAAAATCATTCTGTCATTTTTGAGACTGCATCCAAAGTACTGCATTTCAGATGTTTTTTGTTGACTGTAAGGGCTACTCCATTTCTTCTAAGAGATTCTTGCCCGCGGTAGTAGATATAATGGTCATCTGAATTAAAATTGCCCACTCCTGTCCATTTTAGTTCACTGATTCCTAAGGTGTTGATGTCCACTGTTGCCATCTCCTGTTTGACCAATTCCAGTTTACCTTGTTTCATGGCCTAACATTACAGGTTCCTGTGCAATATTGATCTTTACAGCACCGGAATTTACTTTCACCACCAGACACATCCACATCTTGGCTTTGTTTCTGCTTTGGCTCAGCCTCTTCATTCCTTCTGGAGCTATTTTTCCACTCTTCTACAGTAGCACATTGGACCCCTACTGAACTCAGGGCTTCATTTTTCAGTGTCATATCTTTTTGCTTTGTCATACTGTTCATGGGGTTCTCAAGGCAAGAATGCTGAAGTGGTTTGCCACTCTCTTTTCCAGTGGACCATGTTTTGTCAGAACTCTCCACCATGATCCGTCTGTGTTGCGTGTGTTCAGTTCACATCAGTCACTCAGTTGTGTCTGACTCTTTGTGACTCCATGGACTGCAGCATGCTAGGCTTCTCTGTCCATCACCAACTTCTGAAGCCCACTCAAACTCAGGTCCATCAAGTCGATGATGCCATCCAACCGTCTCATCCTCTGTTATCCCCTTCTTCTCCTGCCTTCAGTCTTTCCCAGCATCAGGGTCTTTTCAAATGAGTCAATTCTTCACATCAGGTGGCCAAAGTTTTGGAGTTTCAGCTTCAGCAATGAATATTCAAGACTGATTTCCTTTAGAATTGACTGGTTTGATCTCTTTGCAGTCCAAGAGTCTCTCAAGAGTCTTCTACAACACCGCAGTTCCAAAGAATCAGTTCTTTGGTGCTTAGCTTTTTTTATGGTCCAACTCTCATATCCATACATGACTACTAGTAAAGCCATAGCTTTGACTAGATGGACATTTGTCAGCAAAGTAATGTCTCTTGTTTGTTTGTTTGTTTGTTTTTTTAATATGCTGCTGGATTGTTCATAGTTTTTCTTCCAAGAAGCAAGCATCTTTTAACTTCATGGCTGCAGTCACCACCTGCAATGATATTGGAGCCTACGAAAATAAAGTCTCCCATTGTTTCCATTATTTACCCGTAAATTTGCCATGAAGTGATGGGACTAGATGTCATGATCTTAGTTTTTAAATGTTGAGTTTAATAGATGGGTGTGTGGATCACAGCAAATTGTGAAAAATTTTTAAAGAGATGGAAATATCAGATCACCTTACCTGCTCCTGCAAAACCTGTATGCAGGTAAAGAAACAACAGTTAGAACCAGACTGGAACATCAGACTGGTTAAAAATTGGGAAAGGAGTACATTAAGCCTGTATATTGTTACCCTGCTTATTAAATTTATATGCAGGGTACATCATGAGAACTTCTGGGTTGGATGAAGCACAAGCTAGAAACAAAATTACTTGGAGAAATATCAATAACCTCAGATATGCAGATGACACCACCCTTATGGCAGAAAGAGAAGAGGGATTTAAAAACCTCTAGATGAAGGTGAAAGAGGAGAGTGAGAAACCTGGCTTAAAATTCAGCATTCAGAAAGTGAAGATCATGGGACTGGGTCTCATCACTTCATGCAAATAGATGAAGAAAAAAATGGAAACAGTGGCTGATTTTTATTTTCTTGGGCTCCAAAATCACTGCAGATGGTGACTGCAGCCATGAAGTTAAAAGACACTTGCTCCTTGGAAAGAAAGGTATGACAAAACTACATAGCATATTAAAAAGCAGAGACTTAGCCAACAAAGGTCCGTCTAGTCAAAGCTATAATTTTTCCAGTAATGTACGAATGTGAGAGCCAAACAATAAAAATAGCTGAGTGCTGAAGAATTGATACTACAACCATGAAATTAAGAGATTATTTCTCCTGTAAGAATGGTTTTGACCAATCTAGACAGCATATTAAAAATCAGAGACATTACATTGCCGACAAAGGTCTATATAGTCAAAGTTATGGCTTTTCCAGTAGTCACGTATGGATGTGAGTGTTGGACCAAAAAGGAAGCTGAGTGCCGAAGAATTGATGCTTTTGAACGGTGGTGTTGAAGAAGACACTTGACAGTCACTTGGACTGAAAGGAGATCCAACCACTCAATCCTAAAGGAAATCAGTCCTGAATATTCACTGGAAGGATTGATGGTGAAGCTGAAACTCCAATACTTTGGCCACCTGATGCAGAGAACCAACTCACTGGAAAACACCCTGATGCTAGGAAAAATTGAGGGCAGGAGGAGAAGGGGACAACAGAGGATAAGATGGTTGGATGGCATCAAGAATCAATGAACATGAGTTCGAGTAAACTCCAGGAGTTGGTGATGGACAGGGAAACCTGGTGTGCTACAGTCCATGGGGTCACAAAAAGTCAGACAGGACTGAGCAACTCGAACTGGACTGCAGCACGCCAGGCATCCATGTCCATCACCAACTCCTTGAGTTTACTAAAACTCATGTTCATTGAGTTGTGATGCCATCCAACCATTTTGTCATCTGTTGTCCCCTTCTCCTCCTGCCTTCAATCTTTCCTAGCATCAGGGTGTTTTCCAATGAGTCAGTCTTTTGCATCAGGTGCCCAAAGTATTGGAGTTTAAGCTTCACCATCAATCCTTCTAATGAATATTCAAGTCTGATTTTCTTTAGGATGGGCTGGTTGGATCTCATGTAGTCTAAGGGACTCTCAAGTGTCTTCTCCAACGCCACAGTTTAAAAGCATTAATATATGGCACTCAGATTTATTTACAGCCCAACACTCACATCCATACATGACTACTGGAAAAACCATAACCTTGACTAAATGGACCTTTGTTGGCAAAATAATGTTTCTGATTTTTAATATGCTCTCTAGGTTGGTCACAACTTTTCTTCCCAGGAGTAAGTGTGCTGCAGTCCAAGGGGTCATAAAGAGTTGGACATGACTGAGCAACTGAACTGAACTGAATTGATAATACTATATACTTATGTTTCTTTCTATGTTCCATGTAATTTTCTATTACATATGTTATCTATATAATAGTTAGAACATCTTATGAAGTAGGAGATATATTAAGGTGTTAGTCACTAAGTCGTGTCCAACTGTTTGAATTGTTTCTGATTTTTAATATGCTCTCTAGGTTGGTCACAACTTTTCTTCCCAGGAGTAAGTGTGCTGCAGTCCAAGGGGTCATAAAGAGTTGGACATGACTGAGCAACTGAACTGAACTGAATTGATAATACTATATACTTATGTTTCTTTCTATGTTCCATGTAATTTTCTATTACATATGTTATCTATATAATAGTTAGAACATCTTATGAAGTAGGAGATATATTAAGGTGTTAGTCACTAAGTCGTGTCCGACTGTTTGAAAACCCGTGGACTGTAACCCACCAGGCACCTCTGTTCATGGGATTCTCCAAGCAAGAATACTGGAGTGGGTTGCCATTTCCTTATCCATGGATATATTATTTCCACGTTAAAAGTGGAAGAACTGAGGCACAGAGAGATAAAGTTTATTTTCAAGATTTTCTAATATTAAGTAGCCACACAGACAACTCCAGAGTCCCAGGCTGGAATCACTGCATTCTGATTACTGATGCTCATTTACCTGAATATCTTGGTTTGATGAACAGTATTTGTATTGCTAATATTTTTAAAAAGATAGTGTTACTATAATATTTATTGTCAAACAAAGGTAACTTGAGAAGTAAAGAGGGGCAGTTATAATAATTGTGTTGCTACAACTGGTGTAAATGGGCTATTTAGAACAAAAACTAAATGTATGCCACTCAGTTTATCAGCAACCACTCAGTTCATGCATAATATCAGAACTGATGGAGATTAAAAAGTGCAACTGGCTAGTTTTTCATTTTATTCTTTTTCCTATCAGTATGCTGATCATTCCATGTTTGGTCAATATTTCTCTCCAGAAATACTAAGGCTGAAGACTAAGAACTCTGTTATTCTGGGTTAAGATCAGTCTTGGTGAGAGTTACTTTTTATTTGTCCTCCATTTCATTGATAGATAACTATAGGTTTCTAAGGATGGTAATCTTATGAACCTAACAGAAGCAGAAGATATCAAGAAGAGGTGGCAAGAATACATAGAAGAACTGTACAAACAAGATCCTCACAACCCAGATAATCATGATGGTGTGATCACTCACTTAGAGCTAGACATCCTGGAATATGAAGTCAAGTGGGCCTTAGAAAGCATCACTATGAACAAAGCTAACGGAGGTGAGGGAATTCAAGTGGAGCAATTTCAAAACCTGAAAGATGATGATGTGAAAGAGCTGAACTCAAGATGCCAGCCAATTTGGACAACTCAGCAGTGGCCATAGGACTGGAGAAAGTCAGTTTTCATTCCAATCCCAAGGAAAGTAGTGGGCCTTAGAAAGCATCACTACGAACAAAGCTAACGGAGGTGAGGGAATTCAAGTGGAGCAATTTCAAAACCTGAAAGATGATGATGTGAAAGAGCTGAACTCAAGATGCCAGCCAATTTGGACAACTCAGCAGTGGCCATAGGACTGGAGAAAGTCAGTTTTCATTCCAATCCCAAGGAAAGGCAATGCCAAAGAATTTTTAAACTACCACACAATTGAATTCATCTCACATGCTAGTAAAAGAATGCTCAAAATTCTCCAAGCCAGGCTTAAGCAATACGTGAACCGTGAACTCCCCGATATTCAAGCTGGTTTTAGAAAAGGCAGAGGAACCAGAAATCAAATTGCCAACATCTGCTGAATCATCAAAAAAGCAAGAGAGTTCCAAAAAACATCTATTTCTACTTTATTGACTATACTAAAGCCTTTGACTGTGTGGATCACAATAAACTGTGGAAAATTCTAAAAGAGATGGGAATACCAGACCACTTGACCTGCCTCTTGAGAAACCTATATGCAACTCAGGAAGCAGCCGTTAGTACTAGATATGGAAAAACAGACTGGTTCCAAATAGGAAAAGGAGTATGTCAAGGCTGTATATTGTCACCCTGCTTATTTAACTTATACGCAGAGTACATCATGAGAAACGCTGGGCTGGAAGAAACACAAGCTGGAATAAAGATTGCTGGGAGAAATATCAATAACCTCAGATATACAGATGACATCACCCTTATGGCAGAAAGTGAAGAAGAACTGAAGAGCTTCTTGATGAAAGTGAAAGAGGAGAGTGAAAAAGTTGGCTCAAAGCCCAACAGTCAGAAAACAAAGATCATGGCATCCAGTCCCATCACTTCATGGGAAATAGATGGGGAAACAGTGGAAACAGTGTCAGACTTTATTTTGGAGGGCTCCAAAATCACTGCAGATGGTGACTGCAACCATGAAATTAAAAGATGCTTACTCCTTGGAAGGAAAGTTATGACCAACCTAGATAGCATATTCAAAAGCAGAGATATTACTGTGCCAACAAAGGTCCATCTAGTCAAGGTTATTGTTTTTCCAGTGGTCGTGTATGGATGTGAGAGTTGGACTGTGAAGAAAGCAGAGTGTTGAAGAAATGATGGTTTTGAAGTGTGGTGTTGGAGAAGACTCTTGAGAGTTCCTTGAACTGCAAGAAGATCCAGCCAGTCCATTCTTAAGGAGATCAGTCCTGGGTGTTCATTGGAAGGACTGATGCTGAAGCCGAATCTCTAGTACTTTGGCCACCTCATGTGAAGAGTTGACTTGTTGGAAAAGATCCTCATGCTAGGAGAGATTGGGGCAGGAAGAGAAGGGGATGACAGAGAATGAGATGGCTGGATGGCATCACCGAGTCAATGGACATGAGTTTGAGTGAACTCTGAGAGTCGGTGATGGACCGGGAGGCCTGGTGTGCTGCGATTCATGGGATCGCAAAGCGTCAGAATCGACTCAGTGATTGAACTGAACTGAACTGAGCTTGCAAGTAATGTCTTTAGTGCTCCAAGTTTTCTTATTTTACTAAATCCATGATGGATCTTCCATGAGTTATGCGCTTTCTTGTGTTTTTAGAATATTCCTTTCAAAAAGCCTTGAGACATTTACTACCAGAGCTTTTTTGATTCTTTTTTTAAAATTTGATAATTTTCAAAACAGTTTGTTGTTTCCCTAGCATCTTCCACAGAACCAAAGGAATTTAAAAGATGTTATAGTCAATATTTAACTTTTTATTAGTTCAACTGTGAAACAGAGTAGGGCCATATGGTCCTTCACCCTCATGTCCTCAACCTGCCTTTTGTCTGTGGAAAAACTAGCCAAGTGAGTAAGTTTAATCAGAGAAGTGAGAAAATGCAGAAAGAAAGGAAAACAGGCAAAAGAGTCCAAATAATAATAGTTTAGTCACTAAGCATTGTCAAGGACATTTAGTTCCTTCTCTGGCGCTGTGGATAATATTCTGAACCATGTCCCGTGCGCTGTCTTACAAATACTGAATCCCCACCAGGTGGAGAAGTAGCTACATGATGACCAGCCATGTAGGCATACACAAGCCAGTACATTCTAAGAATTAGCCTCAAGGAAATGGAAACAAACCAGCCTTGGAACTGAAGACTACTTGGACTTAAAACAATCAAGATAATGCTGATCAAATCACTGGTGACCAATATTAATATGACTATCAGAGCGGACTGTGTGGTTTCTGCCAGTAGCCCCTTTCCCTCAATGTATAAAAGCTCTAACTAGCTGATGGTCAGTGAGAGGGCCTCAGTCTTTGGACAGGCATCATCATTCCCCCACCCTGTTACTGGCATCCAAAATAAAACAAACTTTTCTTTCTACCAATATGGCCTATTTAATGTCCTTTGAGTGGAAAGCAGGAAGACCCCATTTTAGTTACAGATGTAGCAAAACAATTCATTGTTTGTATACACTGTAAAATAATCATCATAATAAGTCTAGCCAACATTCACCACTTTACTTAGTTACCTAAAATAGTTTCCTTGGGTTGAGACCTTTTAATATCTACTGTCTTAGTAAGGTTCAAACATGTAATGCAGTATAATTATGTATAGTCTCCCAGCTGTAAATTACATTTTCAGGGCTTATTATTTTATAATTGAAGGTTGTATCTTTTGAGCCTCTTCACTCATTGTCTCCCTGCCCCCACCCTACCTCTGACAACCACCAATCTGTCCTCTGTATCTCTGAGCTTGGGGGTTTTTGTGTGTTTTTGTTTCTGTTTTTTTTTTTTTGTATTCCACATGTATGTGACATCATGTAGTGTTTGTTTTAACTTAGTTTCCAATGCTTTGAGCCAGATCTTTCTCTCCTGTCTTCAGCTACTATAGGTGCAGTGGCTGACAGACCCCATCAAAGGAGGGATATTAATTGAGGCTCAGGGTAGATAAAGTTGGATAAAAAGCTGATACCCTCTTGAACAGTTTATTGTCATCTGATGGTGACTGTAGCTCACACTGAGAATCCCTGTCTTGTTTCCTTCTTTTCATGAACGCAGCTCACCACCCAGCAGTTCCCTTCATATCTGATTCAGATTTGCTTGGGTCTTGAAACGATCTTATCTTTAGTAATCAATATATTGTTTTCCCTGAGTCCATCTGCTCATAGATAAATATTTACTAATGCTGACATATTCAAATTGGCAAAATCCTGCTTTAAGTATTTAAGTTTAACAAAACATTTTAACTTTAAGAAAGGTTAACAAAATGAATAAAATCTCTGCTATTGATGTGTGTGTGTGTGTGTGTGTGTGTGTGTGTGTGTGTGTTATTCCCAAACCAAATCTGCTAATGATTTCTAGGGGCCATCATTCTAGAAAAATGACTGTCAGATATTTCCATCAAATAATAACATTAGTATTCACCTTGTTGGTTGGTTATTTAAGTCTAACACAGGGAGAGATACATTGGGAGATAGGGATTGACATATACACAGTAGTGTATATAAAATAGACAATCGATAAGGACTAACTATATAGCACAGAGACCTCTATTCAATACTCTGTAATGGCATATATGGGAAAGAAGTTTTAAAAAAGAGGATATATGCATATGTATAACTGATTCAAGGCTTCCCAGACTGCTCAGTGATTAAGAATCTGTCTATCAATGTAGGAGATGCAGGAGACATGGATTTGATCCTTAGGTCAGGAGGATTCCCTGCAAGAGGAAATGGTTAACATTAGTATTCACCTTGTTGGTTGGTTATTTAAGTCTAACACAGGGAGAGATACATTGGGAGATAGGGATTGACATATACACAGTAGTGTATATAAAATAGACAATCGATAAGGACTAACTATATAGCACAGAGACCTCTATTCAATACTCTGTAATGGCATATATGGGAAAGAAGTTTTAAAAAAGAGGATATATGCATATGTATAACTGATTCAAGGCTTCCCAGTCGCTCAGTGATTAAGAATCTGTCTATCAATGTAGGAGATGCAGGAGACATGGATTTGATCCTTAGGTCAGGAGGATCCCCTGCAAGAGGAAATGGTAACCCACTCCAGTATTCTTGCCTGAAAAATCCCATGTAGAGGAGCCTGGCAGGCTATAGTCCATGGGGTTTCAGAAGTGTTGAGCATGACTGAGCCACTGAATACAATGAGCACAGTTAACTGATGCATTTTGCTGTACACTTGAAATTAACATGACAGTGTAAATCTATACCTCAGTAAAATTTTTAAATATTAATTAAAAATGTCTGACACTTTGCTTAGAGAGAAAAATCTATCATGACATTCTCCATCCACCTTCCACCTTCTGTCAGAAAACATGCATACATAGTGTATAAATGACTGAAGGAGCAAACATTTTCATACTTACCATGTCACCATTATTTCATGGCACCTGTTGACAGTTTATTTGAAGATACTCATAATGATACACATGCTGAACAGGAATATGCTAGAGGAGACATGTGAGTTCTGTTTTCTCAGGGAATCACATTCAGCTAGGAAATCCCTAAAAATGCCCAGAGACCTCCTATATCATACAGAGCTCCCTCTGTGAGAGGCCCTGTGTCATTTTACACTGAGAATATATGTTCTTCTCTTGCTAGCTCAAATAAGGGGTGTCTTTTCTAAAGGGCTAAAGGTATAACATGGGAGAACAATTGATTAGGAGTAGTTGATATGATGAACTTGTTGGTCAGGTAAATGTATTTGGCACCATCCCAACTATAATGAGTCAATAGAATCAACAACAAAAAAAGAGTCCTTGGAGACTCACATTTAAAAGTCACTAAGGAATGTTAATATAAATTTTGGCAATCAACTTTCCACAAGGTAGCAGAGGGAACATTGTCTTTGAGAACAAGAAAATGCAACAATAGCATTAGACACACTGTAATGGTGCAGGATAATAAAAGTCAAATGATAAAATTAAAAAAAAATTTTTAAGTTTGATTTTTTTACAGTGTATAAGGCAATTAAATTGGCATAACAAGCCTTTATCCACTTTCTTTAAACAACTCATGGATACTGTAAAAATATGACCATAAAAAGGAGAAAAATGACAGTAATTGCCAGCATAAATTATATTATAAAAGTAGCATCAGAGATTTTCCCCCTCAACCGCAAGTGCATAACTAAATCTGTAAAAACTTGTAATCTGCCATTTATATACAACCTATGGAAATTCTATTTAATTCTATTTAATTTAATTCTATTTAATATAACTTTTTAATATTTTTATATGAAAATTTTGTTTTCAAAAATGAAAGATTACCTTTAGGTGAATCCAGGGCAGACCACACTTGTGATGACTCAGTAAAATAGCACCTGAGAGATACTTTTAACATCAGGGACAAAGTCTTACATTTATGGCACATTAAAGAGTTTAGCCAAATGATGATCATTTCATACAGTTTGCCATACCTAGAAGTCAGTAGGCATAGGGTATATACACATGTGATATGACTTTGAATTATAGGTATACAATATTGAGAGTTGTAACTAAATGTATTTTTTTTTCAGGGAAATTTGTAGGGAGATACATACAAGGCACAAGCTGGTATGAAGATAGCCGGGAGAAATATCAACCTCAGATATGTAGATGACACCACCCTTATGGCAGAAACTGAAGAAGAACTAAACAGCTTCTTGATAAAAGTGGAAGAGGAGAGCGAAAAAGTTGGCTTTAAGCTCAACATTCAGAAAAAGAAGATCATGGTATCTGGTCCCATCACTTCATGGGAAATAGATGGGGAAACAGTGGAAACAGTGTCAGACTTTATTTTCTGGGCTCCAAAATCACTGCAGATGGTGACTGCAGCCATGAAATTGAAAGATGCTTACTCCTTGGAAGGAAAGTTATGACCAACCTAGATAGCATATTAAAAAGTAGAGACATTACTTTTTCAACAAAGGTCTGTCTAGTCAAGGCTATGGGTTTTCCTGTGGTCATGTATGGATGTGAGAGTTGGACTGTGAAGAAAGCTGAGCACAGAAGAATTGATGCTTTTGAAGTGTGGTGTTGGAGAAGACTCTTGAGAGTCCCTTGGACTGCAGGGAGATCCAACCAGTCCATCCAAAAGGAGATCAGTCCTGGATGTTCATTGAAAAGACTGATGTTGAAGCTGAAACTTCAGTACTTTGGCCACCTGATGCGAAGGGCCAACTCATTCAAAAAGACCTTGATGCTGGGAAAGATTGAGGGCAGGAGGAGAAGGGGACTACAGAAGATGAGATGGTTGGATGGCATCACCGACTCTATGGACATTGGTTTGGGTGGACTCCAGGTGTTGGTGATGGACAGGGAGACCTGGTGTGCTATGGTTCATGGGGTTGCAGAGTCGGACATGACTAAGCAACTGAACTTAACTTATGCTTTTCTAAGATATTTTTATACATTCAAGGATATCAATCTTTGCAAGTCTTATGTTGTAAATCCTGTTTCACTATTTGTTATTTAACATTTAATACTACTGGCCAAGAAGTTTTTTTAGTTTTTAAGCAAAAATCTAGGATGCACTTTTTATTTTCATTAAGAACTTCATTGAACAACATATTCACTGTCTTGTTTCACTACTTTCCACCATTTTTCAAGTAACTTCATCATTCTATCTTGCCAAAACTTATCATTTTGAGCAAAGATCTGTTCAAGGTGCCACTTACAGACTTTCAGTGAATTGGAATTTTTTCCATTAAGAGGGCTGTGTAAAGACTGAAATAAATTGATATCTGAAGGTGCAATATCCAGGGAATATGTCAGATGTATCAACTTCCCAGCCATGCTATAACAGTTTTTGCCTGGTATTCAAGGAAACACGTAGTCTTCCATTATCCTGATGAAATATTATGGATTTTCTGTTCACTACATCCAGATGCTTTTCATTGAGTGCTGCTTTTAGGTGGTCGAATTGGGAGCAGTACTTGTTGGAATTAATAGCTTCGTTTTTCAGAAGGAGTTCATAATAGAAGGACTCCCTTCCAATCTCATCAGATACACATCACCTTCTTTGAAAATGGGCCTTTGCTGTGGTTGGTGGTAGTTCATTTTGCTTGTCTTATGATCTGTTTCATTCCATTTTATTGTACAGTATCCACTTTTCATCATCTGCCACAATTTGTTTTAATTTTCATTATTTTTAAGTAGAGAATTGCATGTGGAAATATAGTCAAGAAGTTTTTTCTCGCTTAACTTATGTGCAACCCAAATATTAAAATGATTAACATAACCAGTATGGACTTCCCTACTGGCTCAGATGGTAAAGAATCCACTTATGTTGTGGAAGACCTGTGCTTGATCCCTGGATTCTGAAGATCCCCTGGAGAAAGGA